>ONZH01002748.1:0-49087 GCA_900303285.1 Rhinella marina
GGGCTGAAAAAGGCTGCTAACATGCAGGAAGAGGAAGTTGCCATTTCCTCGAGGATCGCGATATGCTCGTCCGAGTAGCGAGCATATGCGAATACCCTAATGCTCGAACGAGCACCAAGCTCGGACGAGCATGTTCGCTCATCTCTAGTAACTTTTAATATCCACAATTAAAATAAAGAGTCCCTGGATGCAAAAATGTAACAATTGAACATTTAAAGAAATGGTAGGAAAAAAGCAGTGCACGGCGGCAACCAAGATAAACCGATTGTCCTACCACTCTGAAGACAGTATCCGTAGATTCCACGGGTGCAGGGGTAGTGAAGACCGGGAAGAGAAATCTCCCTAAGTCCCCAACCTGCTCTAATTAACCACGGGAACCGGACGATGTGGTATGGGGCCTCTGTCCCTAGTACTGCCCTAAGCGGGGGGTGTTAACCTGGCTCTGATATCCTAACCACGGAGCACCCGCCCTGACAAGAGCGACCCCATCTGGAACCTTTCCCTAGGTAGAAAACCCTAGTACAGCCCTACTCCTCACACTACCCACAATTCCCTACATGCATGTTTCATAATACATATTCATTAGGGGAATAGAAAGTGAGCGGATAAGGTTGTTAGGCCAGAGGAGACCATGGGGTGTAGTTGCAATCCCCTTCTATCGACAGCTTGTGGTCTCCTCAAAAAGGTAGCCTGCCTATGTTGGTATACAGGCTAGGCATAGCTTGCAGGGCGTGTAGAAGTCAGAAGAGACATGAAGTCAAAAGTAGAGTAGCTCATGTCCCTGTATGCGGGCCAACCGCACGACAGGATTGATGACTGACCTGTAAGAGATAAGCGCGCCGTATCCCGGTTTAAAAGCTCTTAGCCAGTTGAAAACAAGGCTTGGTTGAGAGCTCCGGCGCGATCCTCTGGCCAGAAAGCGCCCGTGTAATCACCAGCGCTGAAAAAGGTATATGGGGCAGGAACCAATGTCAATAATGCCAACTAGGCTTAGTAGGAAAAGTACATAAACTTACAATATGGGGTACTGGTAAGTTGCCCCAAATGTTGTAATAATATGATGAAAGGGAACATGCACAATGAATATAGTGCCGTTAAATGGTCCATAATGGTACATGAATCACCCAGAAAGAGAACAGTCTATGAGCTAGGACATGATATATCCCATATATCTTCAATAACATGCTATACCATAAGATGACACTGTATATAGGACAGTGTACGTGATGCAGGCAATAACAGTATATATTGAACCTAAACTGAGAGAAGCCACTTGATCACTAGTTAAGAGACCACCCAGGGATGCACCGAAGGTGGTCAATAATCTGTCAACATGAGGTATATAATCATATCTGTGCAGCACTCAGAGACAAATGGAGTCCTTTTTTATGATTAGCAAAAAGCTGATTAAAAGGACTACAAAATGCTCCGGCTTATTTGTCTAAATGAAACAACTAAAATTAAGTTGTTCATTTAAACCAACGGGGGATACCGTTTTTAATAGAAAAATCCACCGGGTCTCATGTTGTAAAAGTATGCGATCCCAATTACCACATCTCAAGGGTGGTTTCACCATTTCGATCCCTATAGCTTTTATGCATTTGGGATTTTCCTGGTGATAATCTAAAACATGTCTTGCTACTGCCGTATCACGTTGATTTTCAATATCACATAGGTGTTCTGCTATGCGACGGCGTAGCTCACGCCTGGTCTTCCCTATGTATTCCAAACTGCATTCACATGTTATTTTGTAAATCACACCTTGGGTGAGGCAGTTAATGAAACCATTGATTTGAAAGGTGCGTTGTAGGTTATTACTGAAGAATGTTTTGCCACTCTGGATGGTGCTACATGCTACACAACCACTGCATCTAAAACAGCCTTTCGGTTCACGACTCAACCAGGTTTCTTTTTGTCGTGCAGGGGTGTAGTGACTTTGTACTAGCAGGTCACGTATACTGCTGCCCTTTCTAAATGTAATCTGAGGGTAGTCATAGGTAACCTCACGGATGTCTGGGTCCATGAGTAGAATAGGCCAGTGTTCACTTAGTATATCTCGTACCTGCTGAGCTGCTCCATCAAAGGTGGAAATGAGTCAAACTTTTTGTTCAGCAGTTGACCTACCCTTAGGGATCAAGAGTTCAGTACGGTTTGTAACAAGGGCAGATTGATATGCCGTCCGTAAGAGTCGATCGGGGTAACCTTTTATATGGAATGTATCCCTAAATCTGCTGCCTGTTTCACAAATTACCTTTTTAACAGAGCAATTTCACCGAAGGCGTAGATATTGTCCCCGCGATATGCCCTTTTTGAGGCAAGTGGGGTGACTACTGCTCCAGTGAAGAAGGGAATTAGTTGATGTGGGCTTTCTGTAAATAGTGGTAACCAATTCTCCATTCGGTTTTTTGGAGATCTGGATATCCAGAAATGGAAGCTGGTTTAGACTTGAATCATGGGTGAATCTGAGCCCAATTATGCCCCCCTGAGCTGGTGGTAGAGCTTCCCATCAAACAGAAAAAAATTGTAGGTCAACAAAAAACGAAGTAGTTTGAGGACAAAGATATTGTGTTCACGGAACTGCACTCCCCTCATACTCAAAAAGCATTCCACTGCTCGTAGACCAAAGTCATGGGGTATTGATGAATAGAGTGCTTCAACGTCCACACTACATAAAAGAGACCGACTGTCCACACTGACACCCTCTAATCTCTTGAGTAGTGTCCCTCGTGTATGACGGTAGGGACAACACAAATGACATAAGGATCTTGTCGATATATACTCACAAGTTTTGGCACAGACTACCAATCCCTGAAACAATAGGCCTGCCTTTTAGGGGGGTTATGCCCTTATGGATTTTAGGCAGGCAATAAAAGGTAGCTGTGACTGGAAACTTGGGGTATAAATACTCAAACTCCTCCTTAGAAATCAGCTTCTCTTAAATTACCTCTGATAGAATATCCCTTAATTCCTTAAAATAGATCTCTGTGGGATTAGACGGGAGGATGGAGTAGTTTGTTCTATCGTTAAGGATATTTTCACACATCTTTTTGTAGTCAATGGAGTCCAAGACCACGACATTTCCTCCCTTGTCGGACGGCTTGATAGTGACCGACAAATCATCTTTCAGGGAGGAAATAGCCGCCATCTCCTCCATGGTACAGTTAGAAGACGAGTGTCTCGGTGGAAGTTTATAGAGATCGGATGTGACTAATTGAAGAAAGACATCCAAACAAAAGATGTCTCCCTGTGGTGGCATACGTGTACTTTTGTTGTGCAGGGAAGTAAAGGGGCCTTCACCCATGTTTTGTTTGTCCTCCTCACTGATGCTCTGTAAAAGTCGGACATCAGCGAGCAGGTCATTGGGGATACCCAACTCCAGGCATTGTCGCTTATCTTTATTTTTAAAGAATTTAAGCCATCTGAGTTTACGTAGGAAAAAATGTAAATCTTTGATCCAGGTGAACAGATCAAAGCGTCGGGTTGGAACAAACGATAAACCCTTGCTAAGAACTGTCATTTCTGCATCACTAAGTTGTCTATTGAATAAATTAATTATTTCTGGGCCTGTGGATCCTTCAGATAAGGGCGGTTCCTTAGTGGATATGTGGACTACCTTACAGCAATATCACGCTTTTCTGCTTGGATGGAGAATGAGGCCTAAAATACTTATTTGAAACTAACCACCCCACAAACTGAGCTATATATATTTTTTTTTAAATGATATTCACTGACTACCTTACAACAATGTCACGCTTTTCTGCTTAGATGGCGAATGAGGCCACAAATACTTATTTAAAACTATCACTAACAACCCCACAAACTGAGATTCACTATTTTTTTTTTACCCCTAAACAAGGCTCTGACCCTCTTTCACTGCACTGCAAAAAAGTGACACTAGTTATGCTTCTTTGCATAAAGCACCCCAAAACAGTGCAGTGCTGTACAAGAGACTAACCCCCTATGCCCACTCACTGCTGCTGCAGTGTATATGGATAGCGATTCACTGCCTGATTTTCTGTCCACAAATCGTCCCTCTCCTATCCCTGCAATTCAGGTTATCTATCCCTGATCTCTTTTCTTGTATTTTGAAACGTTTTCCTATCACTTGCCCGAACGCAGCTCACATCTGTCCCTGCTCTAAATCTCATGGCAAATGGCGGATTCCATCTGTGCAGAGCTATTTATAGGGCTATGGCATCACAGGACCTGGCTGACTGCTGATTGCCTACATGTCTGCATGTGATCGCATTGTGGGTGTTTACTTCTTTGTTCCAGAGATCCTTCCCCCATGTCATGCCATGTGCTTGCGTCCATTTTAGGAAAAAAAATAAATAATAATTTGTTACTACTAATCGCCAAGAAATTTGCTTTCGTTGCAAATCGAATGTTCCATGAAATTCTTAACGAATTCCACTTCATCAGCTTCGATTCGCTAATCTCTATTTAATACCATTAATTTAGGCCACAGTTCCTCATTTGCGTCTGCAGTTTAATTTGCCCAAGGAGGGAATTAAACTATAGGGATAGGATTTGGATAGGTAGAAAGATTGTTTCTGTTCCAAAAAGACCAAAGTCCATTGTGAAATACTTCTTTTTTTTTTTTTTTGGTGGCAAAAACCCCCCCAAGTGTGCCCTGTCAGTAATGCTAGTTACACAGCGTATTACAACCGTTCAAAAGTCTATGTAGCTGACATCCGTTGTTTTATTTAATACCGATAATTTAGGCCGCAGTTCCTCATTTGCGTCTGCAGTTTAATTTGCCTAAGGAGGGAATTAAACTATAGGGATAGGATTTGAGTAGGTAGAAAGATTGTTTCTGTTCCAAAAAGGCCAAAGTCCATTGTGAAATACATCTGTTTTTTTTTTTTTTATGGCAAAAAAACCCCCAAGTGTGCCCTGTCAGTAATGCTAGGTGCACAGTGTATTACAACCGTTCAAAAGTCTATGTAGCTGACATCCGTTGTTACATTTAATACCAATAATTTAGGCCGCAGTTCCTCATTTGTGTCTGCAGTTTAATTTGCCCAAGGAGGAAATTAAACTATAAGGATAGGATTTGGATAGGATAGGATTTCTGAGGAAGATGACGGTGGGAAACGACAAGTATTTTCTCCCGAGGTGGATGATGATGATGAGACAGAGTTGTTAATAAGTCAAGGGCAATTAGTGTCTCAAGAGATTGTGGATGAGGATGAGACGCAGTTAAGTCAGGTTCTTGTTAGTTCACCATGTCAGGAGGAGGACCAGAGTGAGGATGTGGAAGAGGAGGTGGTGGACGATGAAATAGCTGACCCAACCTGGGAAGGGGGTAAGCCGAGCGATGACAGCAGTACAGAGGGGGAGGGATCCGCAGCAGCGCAACAGGCTGGAAGAGGCAGTGGGGTGGCAAAAGGGAGAAGGCAGGCAACGCCAACCAGGCCCACAGCTGTTCCCCGAAGCAGCCCCTTGCGGCAAGCTCCCTTGCCAAGGGTTAGGTGTTATGCAATCTGGCGTTTTTTGGAGGAAAGTGCTGACGATAAATGTATTGTAATTTGTAACCTGTGCCGTACCAAGATAAGCAGGGGCGTAAACACCAGCAACCTGACCACCACCAGCATGATCCGCCACATGTCTGCAAAGCACCCTAAAATGTGGGCCGAACGCCTGGGTCCACGATTTGTGTCTGCAGGTCACACCACTGCCTCCTCTTCCCCTCTGTTACTTGCTGTCTAAGACGCAGGCCCAAATGCCTCCCGCCCTGCACCTAAACCTTCGCAGGAACCATCAGCCAGCACGTCCACTTTAATGTCCCAGCGCAGCGTTCAAATGTCCTTACCGCAGGCATTTGAATGCAAGCGCAAATAGCCTGCCACCCACCCACAGGCCATAGCTCTAAACATGCAACTTTCTAAATTGCTGGACTTGGAAATGTTGCCGTTTAGGCTGGTGGACACCAAGGCTTTTCGCAGCCTGATGGCGGCAGCTGTCCCTCGTTACGCAGTCCCCAGCAGCCACTTTTTTTCCCGGTATGCCATCCCCGCCTTACACCAGCATGTGTCCAGAAACATAACCCGTGCCCTGGTCATTTCTTCTTTGGTTTGCTCTTCAGCAGAATGTCACATCAAGAATATCATTTTTTCGACGGTCAGCTCGGCATTAGCGTGTCACACTTATATTTTTTTAACGGTCTGCTCTTCAGCAGAATGTCACATCAACAATAACATTTTTTGGATGGTCAGCTCGGCATCAGTGTGTCACACTTAAATTTTTTGGATGGTCAGCTTGGCATTAGCGTGTCATCCTTAAATTTTTAGGACAGTCCGCTCGGCAGCAGAGTGTCACCCTTAAATCTTTTTTTACGGTCTGCTCGTCAGCAGAGTGTCACCCTTATTGTTTTGGAGTGTCAGCAGCAGGCCATCAATGATAATTTTTCACGTGTGTCTCTGATGTCCTCCTTTTTGTGTAATAAAGGGTGTATTAGAGTGCCTGTTCCTTGTAATTTTTGGCAGCCCTTTCACTTAATGCATAGACTTTATGTGTGTCGGAGTCCCACAATTATACCACAATGTGAATGAGGCCCTCCTTTATGTGATATACCTGTTGTATGGGGGTGCCTCATCCGTGTAATTTTTGGCAGCACTTGCGCTTAACGTACAAGTAAATCTATGTTTCCTAACAATATTTCCTGTAAAATTGATGTTATCTTGGGTTTTTGGGGTTTTGGCGTAATTGTCGGCCATCATCTTTAATAGCAGCGACTTTGGTGTCCAAGATGCATCCAGACATCCTCCCCATGCTGTTCCCTAACCATTTCTATGGTGTTTCCACCATTTTCTGACGTTTCCCTATGAACCAGACACCCTCCCCTCATCTGATCAGGGGGAGCCTGGTCTTCTCCCATTGACTTCCATTATACTCGGGTGCTCAGCCGAGCACTTGAGCACCACCAAGTGTTCGGCCAGAGCACCCGAGCACCCGAACATCAGGGTGCTCGATCATCACTAGTAATAATGCCATTGATGGTAGTTTTCTGTGGAACTCCAGGTAAAACTTTACCTTTGCATGCCTCCAAGTACAATGGATACATTTTTATATGTATATTAATTTATTTCTTTTACTATTTGTGTGTGTGTGTCGTTAAAAGATATCGAGAGTGACCTCTACAGTGCCTGCCCCTTTAACAGTGACCTCTACAGTGGCCCGCCCCTTTAACAGTGACCTCTACAGCGGCCATCCCCTTTAACAGTGACCTCTACAGCGGCCCGCCCCTTTAACAGAGACCTCTACAGCGGCCCGCCCCTTTAACAGTGACCTCTACAGCGGCCCGCCCCTTTAACAGTGACCTCTACAGCAGCCCACCCCTTTAACAGTGACCTCTACAGCGGCCCGCCCCTTTAACAGAGACCTCTACAGCGGCCTGCCCCTTTAACAGTGACCTCTACAGCGGCCTGCCCCTTTAACAGAGACCTCTACAGCGGCCCGCCCCTTTAACAGTGACCTCTACAGCAGCCCGCCCCTTTAACAGTGACCTCTACAGCAGCCCGCCCCTTTAACAGTGACCTCTACAGCGGCCCGCCCTTTAACAGAGACCTCTACAGCGGCCTGCCCTTTAACAGTGACCTCTACAGCGGCCCGCCCCTTCAACAGTGACCTCTACAGCAGCCTGCCCCTTTAACAGTGACCTCTACAGCTGCCCACCCCTTTAACAGTGACCTCTACAGAAGCCCGCCCCTTTAACTGTGACCTCCACAGCAGCTAGAGTGGCCACTGTCTTCACCCCAAAAAGCCAGACCTCACCGGCCATTCCCCCAAACGTGAAACAGCGCCCCCAGTTCCCATGAAGACCCATCACTAAACATGAGGCCACGCCCCCCCTGGCTCCATGAAAACATGGAGGAGAAGCTGTCTGAGTGTGAGCTACTGAAAGGCTGGACATCCCTGTGTCTGTCCAGGCACTGCGTCGGACGGAGAACAGGTAGCCAGAAAACTGGACTGTCCAGCCTAAAGCCGGACATCTGGCCACCCTAACATCAGCCTGCCCCTAGGGTGGCCAGAGGTCTTGTTTTAGGCTGGACGGTCTGGTTTTCAGACTCCCTGTCCTCTGTCATGCGCAGGGCCTGGATGGACACAGCAGCAGCACTCTCAGCAGCAGAACTGTGCAGTCTGAGCAATGAGCTGCAGGGAGAAAGTCACCCTCCCCCCACCCCTGCAGCTGACAGAAGGTGATTTTTACCAATATTTTTAATCCCGGTCAAATGCAGTTGGAAGGGGCGTGGCCTGACTGAGTCAGGGGTGTGACTTAGTGGGATCTGGGGGTGGTGCTTTTAAGTCCTTCTTTTGACGGTGGCCGGAATTACAGGTCGATGCCATAGTAATTTAGGAGGAAGGTGGGTAGCAGTGGAAGAAAACATCTTTTATTACTACTGAACAGTAAATATGTAAAATTTACATTATATGAGGTAATGATTGATGATGAGTTAGTGTAAAACATAAGTTATAGTTATGGTAACCGGGAATACCCATTTACCATTGTCATCCACAGTGCTCTGCCTCTTTAATGCAGACCTAAAGCAGTGAACTGGCTAGGTTGTCATAGAAACCTGATGTGTGCCTGTGAGCTTCTATTGGCTGATAAGGGTCATGTGACCAGGCTACTATTGGCTAATGCATTTTTTGGGAATATCTCAGGAACGGTACGTCCTGGAGAGTTGAAAACTGTTCTAAAACCTTCCCGGACACCTGATGTACATGTGTGCCAAATTTTGTGATTGTAGCTGCAGCGGTGCGGATTCCTTTAGCGGACATACATACACACACACACACACACACACATACACACCCATACACTCAGCTTTATATATATTATATATATATATATATATATATATATATATATATATAATATATATATATATATATATCTTTAGGTAGCAATCTGATATATAACAGTATATATATATATATATATATACAGTATATATATATATATATATATATATATATATATATTATATATATATATATATATATACCGTATTTTTCGCCCTATAAGACGCACTTTTTTCCCCAAAAGTAGGGGGAAAAATGCTGTGCGTCTTATAGGGCGAATACAAGTGAGCGCTTCCATAAGGAAGCGCTCACTTGTACGTAGGGACCCCCATCAGACCTCAGATCAGCCCACCCAGCCACTGATAAAGACCATACTTACCTGTTCTGCGCTGCCGCTGCCGTCCGGTCCCACGCTCCGCGCTCTTCTCTCTTCCCTGCCGGCACGCACTATGACCTGACGCTGCGGCGTCAGGTCATAGTGCGTGCCAGCAGGGAAGAGAGAGGAGCGCGGAGCGTGGGACCGGACGGCAGCGGCAGCGCAGAACAGGTACGGTAAGTATGGTCTTTATCAGTGGCTGGGTGGGCTGATCTGAGGTCTGATAGGGGCACAAGACGCTAATCTGAGGTCTGATGGGGGCACATTCTGCTGATCTGAGGTCTGATGGGGGCATGATATGAGGTCTGATGGGGGCATGATATGAGGTCTGATGGGGGCACATTCTGCTGATGTGAGGTCTTATGGGGGCACATTCTGCTGATTTGAGGTATGATGGGGGCACATTCTGCTGATCTGAGGTCTGATGGGGGCATGATATGAGGTCTGATGGGGGCACATTCTGCTGATGTGAGGTCTGATGGGGGCACATTCTGCTGATTTGAGGTATGATGGGGGCACATTCTGCTGATTTGAGGTATGATGGGGGCACATTCTGCTGATTTGAGGTATGATGGGGGCACATTCTGCTGATTTGAGGTATGATGGGGGCACATTCTGCTGATCTGAGGTCTGATGGGGGCACATTCTGCTGATCTGAGGTCTGATGGGGCACATTCTGCTGATCTGAGGTCTGATGGGGCACATTCTGCTGATCTGAGGTCTGATGGGGGCACATTCTGCTGATCTGAGGTCTGGTGGGGGCACAGTGAGATGGTATGGGGGCACAGGGGGCTGATATGGGGGTCTGATGTGATGTCCTTAAATTTATGGGCAGTCTGATAAGAGGATCTGATGAAAAATATTTTTTTCTTATTTTCCTACACTAAAACCTAGGTGCGTCTTATGGGCCGGTGCGTCTTATAGGGCGAAAAATACGGTATATACTGTTAAAATATTCGAGCTTTAATGTTATCCTTTGTTATCTACTAATCATAACCATTTATTGGTACACTTTTCTTCATTTGTTTTTTGTCAATGTAAACGGCACATACTACATGAAAATATCGCTCTTATATATAAAGGGCAAAAGTAACATGCAAAGCTACCAAATAAAAGTTTCATCAAGTATGACTTTTACGGTGAACCCTTGCTTCTCACATATGTATCACAGTTAGATATACCTTGTGTAGTTATTTGGTGCATAACAATAAAAATAGATCCTGACATATTATTTTACCGTGGTTGTCATATTTTATCCTCTAGCAAGACTATTCAATAATACAGTGCCTTGAAAAAATAATTTTCTTTTTACATTACACATACTTGCTACTTTTTGTTGGTCTCTCACATAAAATCCCAATAAAATACATTTAAGTTTGTAGGTGTAATGAGAAAAAATGTGGAAAAGTTCAAGGGGTATGAATATTTTTACAAGGGACTGTATATGCCAAGTCTGGCCTGCCATTACCTGATCTATTCTTTTTTATATACAGTTTATAAATCTACAATATTTGTAACTAGTGTTCAGTGAATCGAAGTTAATGAAGTGGAATTTGATCAGAATTTCAGGAAAAATTCAATTCGCTACAAATCTGAATTTCTTGGCTCTTTGTTGGTAACGAATCAATATTTCCTGAAATGGTGGTAGAAAAAAAATACATACTCACCTCATCCATCTGATTGTGGAGAGGCCCTTGCGGCCTTCTTGATTGAAGAAAATACATGCGCTGACATGTGACGTGTGTTAAATGACGGGGGTGGCCCATCACCATTCTCTGTCATTGCACCCTCTCCATACAATGGAATGTGAATCTTTATGAAGTAATGCATAATGATTCCAATTTCTTGTCGAAGTTCGACGAAACAGCCTAATGAATTTTTTTAAAACCTCGCTCATCGCTATTTGTAACATTTAAAGCAGATCCATAGTCAAAAAACCTCTCATCCACAAAAAACTTCACACCTTCTCCAAAGTACTGTATTCTTAATTTTTTTTTGTAAAGATGCGCCATTGTTTTCTCATATATCTCGTGCATTATAGGCTCCTGCACACAGCTCTGTGCACTGGTGTACACGTTCTGTCCTGCACCACATGTAGTGCACAGTAACTGTTCCACTACCACAGCAGACTAGAATGTTTTTACACATTCCCTGCAGCCGGGAAATTGCTGATTTTTAACGCGCTCCATGACTAATTAATTCAGATCGAATCCAATTTTTAAAAAAAAAAATTTGACGAATCGTCCGAATCAAATTTGTGAAAAATTCGCCCATCTCTCATCATAAGCTTTAAAAATGAAATAAAATACTGTATCTTCAGTACATTTGTACTAACTACTATATGGCTTAGTTTGGATGGAGCATTTCAGTATTGTGCTTACATATATTATAGAGGTTATCCAATTCAAAAAATGCCCCCCACAATGCCCAGGCCCCTCTTATAGATCATACTCATCCCACTCCCCGGCACCCGTGTCACTCTGGACCCCTGCACAGCCACTGCTGCATCTCCTTGTCAACATCAAAACATCCTGGGGCAGGGGAAGGGTAAATGTTGGGTTTTACTGCAGCCAATCCAGAGTGACATAGGTACTTGGGAGTGGGGTAAGTATGAAATATAGGAGGGGCCTAGGCATTTTAGGGGCTTTTAGAATTGGATAACCCCTTTAAGTCTGGAATTTATAAACTCCTGCTCTCATAGTATACTTTTTAACCCCTTTCCCACCCTGTGCCCTACTATTACCTCACTTTAAGTAGGAGGTTAATATTAAACTATATAATAGCGTTGTGATAGTTGGGGGCTCAGGAACTGCGTCTGCATCATTACTTGTGTGTACCAGCTATATTATATAGCTAGCACCTTGTATCCACTGCTGGAATAGGTATTCACTTTGATCTCTGCAGCTTAATACCTTAGATGCTGCAGTCAGTAATGGCATTTAAGTGGTTAGAGAAAGCAATTGGTCTCCCTCCCTCATCCTACTGTCCCATCAAATGTAATTGCAGGGTGCCAAGGGTTTGCTATGGCAGTTAGGGACCTAATAATCCCTCCTAGGCCTGCCGTGTATGGGTGAATGATCAGACATTATGTTGGTGATTACAGTAACTGACATAATTCACTTTTATACACTGAAGTAGTGCAGTGTGTTATATGAGAGATCAGTAGGTCACATGTTTAAGTACTCTAAATGTACTTAATTAGTGTCACTGAATCTGCATTGACCCATGGAAAAAAAATATTTTTTATCTCATAGAAAAAAATGTTGTGTTTTGTTCATTCCAGACCCCAAAAAATGCAATAAAAAGTTATCAAAAAGTCATATTTACCTCAATATGGCACCAATGAAAACTACAACTTGTCCTTCAAAAATAAGTCCTCATACAGCTCTGTTGAAAAAAATAAATAAAAATGTTCCAGGTCTTTAAACACCATTTTTATTGTGGAAAAGTAGAAAAAAATTGGGATCGGAAGCAATGCAGGTGCCAGGGAATGGGGTAAGTATAACCTGAGAGGCACAGGCATTGGGGGGTCATTATAGAGGTTTGATAACCCATTTAAAGCAAATCATGACCTCAATCAATATCTGGGGTTAAAATCCCCCATTATCACAACTGTATTGGCCTCTGCAGCCCTTTCTATTTGTTGATGCAGCTGATCTTCCATCTCCTTAGTGTTGTTGGGAGTATATAGATGGCACATGACAACTAATCACATCTACACAATCTTTATTCTTTGTGTATGTACCTGACCAAATAATATATATAATAATGAAAATGGATCTGTATAGGTTGTAGAATAATGTGTTTGACAGTATTCAAGCTTAGTATTTTGGATGATTACCTACCAGAGTGACAAATACCATAGTAATAATTTAAAGACAGCAGGATATTTTCTTGTCATCTTAATAGTTTAATGTTGACATTGTCAAATTTGTGACTTTATTCATAATACATGTGAATAATTTTTACTGCTTAAGTTGATATTTGCTGTAGAACAAGTATTACGTGTACACATCATTTTTGATTTCCAGATATATCTAAGAATTTTAGAGTCTCTTTAATCCAAAGCTTGACTGCATTTTGCAAAGTATAATGCTTCTTATTTTAGATCTTTTTGACGTTCAAGATAGAGCATGAATGTTAATATTTCAAGTCAACCTGCCATCTCTATAATACTTTACTGGTAGCTTTAAAACATGAAGCAGAACTGCCTAAATGACTGTGTGTAAAAAGCAGAAATATGTCTCCTTCATCTAATTTCCATGTTGAAGTGACTTGCATTAGACTAGAGAGAGACCAAGCAGAATAATAAAAAGGGAAACTAACTGAACTTCATATATAGACATACACCAAAATAAAATCTAATATTCTGAAGGTCCCCCTCATGCTGGCAAAATACCTCTGATCCATTAAGGCATGGACTCCAAAGACTTCTGAAGGTGTCCTGTGGTATCTGACACCAAGATGTTAGCATCAGATCCTAGTTGTGAGGTGGCAATCTATGCCATGTTTCTCAAATCAATCCTTGACAATTTTTACAGTGCGGCAGGGTCCATTATTATATATTTAGTCTGTGAAAATGTTTTGGCAGGTGGCACATGTCAAAGTAGCATCCACATGAATGGCAAGGTTTTCAAGCAGAACTTTGACCAGAGCATCATACTACCTATGCCAGCTTCCCTTCTTTGAATAATGCATCCAGGAATCATCTCTTCTCCAGCTATGTGTCACATATGCACCCAAAAGAAAAGAAAACCTTTTTTTTATCAGACCATGTTACCTTCTTCCATTACTTCATGGTCCATTTCTGATATTCACATGCCCATTGTGGGCACTAGCAGCAGTGGACAGGGGTCACCATTTAGTGTTCAACCAAATTGTACCCAAAATTAGTTAATTAACTCTCCTGGCTGGGGCTAAACACAGTGCCAGGTGGCATAGAGTGTGACTCTAAAGCTCTACCCACTTTTTAGACTAATTCAGATATGTTGAAAAAAGTGACATAGCTTGATAAATCTGCATCAATATTTGTCAATCTATTAAAGCCTCTTTCTAATTTTGCCATTTTTTAATTAAAAAAGAACAACAGTACTTTATTTCCTGACCAAAATAACAGAAGCTTAATGGAAAGGACACAAATGGAGCATAATTAGAGATGAGCGAACGTGCTCGTAATGAGCACTGTACCACTCGGCTCCCCTGCGCTCGCATGGGCGCAGGCAGCCGCTTCCGTCCTCCTCACCCGACGGAAGCGGCTGCCTGCGCCCATGCGAGCGCAGGGGAGCCGAGCTGTACAGTGCTCGTTACGAGCACATTCGCTCATCTCTAAGCATAATGGATGCTCAAGATAACCTATTCAAACAAATGGTTATTATAATGGAACAATTTATTCAATTTTGTTTTCCACTGACAAATAGAAAAAAGTATGGATCGTACCGCTACATACTATGCATTGATCTTATGCGTCTCAGCATAATTTATTAACAGGACATGAGGTACTTTGCATACTATTTGATCAAAATGCATAGGCCCACTTATCACATCAAGGTGAGCTCTTTCGACTTAGTTCATAATCTAAAATGGTGCAGGGCCCCACTTTGACCACCTCCGCTGCAACATAGCACCAGCAGGCAGCGCAACCTAGCAACCCAACAACACACATGCTATCAGGCTTAACCTCCCATGGCACTGAGTTTCATCAACCCACAGGCACTCCATCATGCAGCCGGCGTGCCGCACTGCCCCATGGGTACAAATCTCAAAGACTCACCTCTCAATGTGATCTCAGAAGTTCACTGAAACCAAGTATGAATTAATTAGCAGAATAGTGCATGAAGGTTAATCCATACTTGGTTTCAGTTCGTTTCTGAGAGCACATTGAGAGGTCAGTTTTTGAGACCTATTTACTAGGAGCAGTGCTGCATAACTGTTGCCATGGTGCAGTACCTATGGGTTAGTGTGGCCCAGTGCCAAGATAGGCTTAACCTGGTGTGTTGTCAAGCTGCTGGTTTGCACTGTCTGCAGGTATTGTGTTGTGGTGGCAGTAGATGCCGTTTGTCACTGCGCCATTTTAGATTAAGGAACCACTCGAAAGATGTCACCTTGACGTGGTGAGTGGACTCATGCATTTTGAAATAAAGTACCTCAAGTACTGTTTAGAAATGGTGCTGAGAAGCAGTAGATCAATTTAAAGCATATGGATGTGTATTCTATACTTGCTTGCCAAGTGAACAGGCCTTAAGAATTCTCTTTACAAAAATGCATTCATGTTCTGTATCTGTAACATGTTTAATTCAGTAGTGAAGAACAACATTTCTAAAATATCTGCCCTTTTTAAGGACAGAACTGTTGTAATAGCCATCTCATAATATGCACGCTTTGCAAGCATTCTGATAAATGCAGAACATTAGCATGTGTATATCTCTGCCGATCACAGCTTAATATTGCTAATAAATTTAATCTGTTTTATAATGGAATTGTCTCCTTTTTCTCCAATGAAGCAGAAATTCACCTGACAAGTTGTGTAGTGCAGCTATTAAAAAGTATATAAGAAACTGCCTGCCTGGATAAATCACTGTGAAACTTAAATGGAAACATGACAGATGTTTATTATTAAAGGCCGGAGGTGCCAGTGTGGGTACAAATTACAATTAGAGTTTCAAGTCTTGATTAATCAAACAAATGGTTACAATGTCAGCAGGGCTTACTAAAGCTATAATGATAGCTCTTCTACTAGACTACAATATACTAGTAAGAAGAATATGCAGTATGCACTCATTAACAAAAAAAAAATGCACCCACATAGAAATGTTGGATTGCTGGAAATTAGCATGCAGATATGTCTAATGATTATAGGTGTGGTCTGATTAGGGCTTGCCACAATAAAACATAAAAGTGCTTTCCCTACTGTTATATATGAAGACTTTCAGAGTCTACTTTTGGGTAGTGTACCTCTTAGCGAGAAATTGTTGACTGCTAAACATGCCTCTATCATGCACTCTAAGACATACTGTCTAGTTGACAGACTTTGAGAGGGCAGGGCTGCCATCAGGATTTTCGGGGCCCCCTACAGGTAAATTTCACGGCCCCCCCCCCGTGCCCCATCAGACCTCAGGTCGGCGTCTCGTGCCCCCATCAGACCTCAGGTTGGCGTCTCGTGCCACCATCAGACCTCAGGTCGGCGTCTCGTGCCACCATCAGACCTCAGGTCGGCGTCTCGTGCACCCATCAGACCTCAGGTCGGCGTCTTGTGCCCTCATCAGACCTCAGGTCGGCGTCTTGTGCCCCATCAGACCTCATGTCGGTGTGTTGTGCCCCATCAGACCTCAGGTCGGTGTCTTGCGCCCCCATCAGACCTCAGGTCGGTGTCTTGTGCCCCCATCAGACCTCAGGTCAGCGTCTTGTGCCCCATTAGACCTCAGATCAGGGTCCCCCCCCCATTAGACCTCAGGTTGGCGTCTCATGCCCCCATCAGACCTACATTCCCCCAGGTTGCAATGCAGAAGTACAGAAGATGACCTTATTCAATAATGACCCAGAGCTGGAGATGAAAATACAAGCAAAATGACCCTTCAGACTGGGCTGGCTGGGGCAAGTTACTTACTGCACCGAATTGCTGGGCTGCTGTCGCTGCACCTGCCACTAAGATGGCGCCACCTCAGTCTTCATCTCTCCCTTGCGCTTCAGCTGTCTCCTCCTCTGCTGGTGGCGGTGGGAAGGAGGAGACAGCTGAAGCGTGGCAAGGAGGTAGGCGGCACCCGTTGAGCCGCGGAGAAGACTATGGCTGGGCACTGTTAAAGGGCAGTGGGGTGAGTGAGGACTCGGAGCTGGCATTAAAGCGGCTCAGTGGGATGGGACTCGGGAGGGAGCAGCAAAAAAAAAAAAAAAATGAATTAAAAAAAAAAAGCCAGCGGCTGAGTGGGCCCCCCGAGGAGCAGGGGCGTAGCTAAAGGCTCATGGGTCCTGGTGCAAGAGTTCAGCTTGGGCCCCCCCGCCTACATTCACACGACAGTTGTTTTTGCAGCCTCCGATCTGCATATTTTGCGGCTCAGATGCGGACCCATTCACTTCAATGAGCGCTGTGTGCTGTCCGCATCTGTATGTCCATTCCTATTTTTGTCCGTTTTGCGGACAAGGATAGGCATTGTTACAGTGGATCTGCAAAAAAAAAAAAAAACGGATGCCATACGGAACATCATCCTTTTTTTGTGGATCCGCAATTTGCAGACTGCAAAACACAACGTTCGTGTGAATGTAGCCTAATCCAGCGCCCCATACCTCTTACATCCAGTATAATACAGCGCCCCATACCTTGTACATCCAGTGTCGTCTCCTCTAATATACATCTTCTCTTTCCTCATCTTCTCCTTTCAGACCAGACGCCATTTTTCAGCCATTTCTCATCTCTGCAGTTTGACAGAAAAAAATCTTAGTTTACTACTAAGTTTACTAGTTTACTACCCCCCAATAATGTGCCAGAAGTGCCCCCAAAATTTCACCCCAATAATGTGCCAGTAGTCCCCACCCATAGATGCCCCCCAAATTATGTGCCAGTAAGAAACGCCCCAATAATGCACCATAAGTTCCCCCCATTGATTCCCCCCAAAATCATGTGCCAGTAAAGTGTCCCACCCCCATAGATGCCCCCCAAATTATTTTCCAGTAAGAAATGCCCCCCAAATTATGTGCCAGTAAGAAATGCCCCCAGTGCCCCCATGTGCCAGTAAGAAATGCCCCCAGTGCCAGTAAGAATGCCCCCAGTGCCAGTAAAAATGCCCCCCCCGTGCCCCATGTGCCATTAAGAAATGCCCCCAGTGCTCCCGTGCCATTAAGAAATGCCCCCAAGTGCCCCCATGTGCCAGTAAAAAATGCCCAGTGCCCCCATGTGCCAGTAAGAAATGCCCCCCAGTGCCAGTAAAAATGCCCCCAATGCCAGTAAAAATGCCCCCAGTGCCCCCATGTGCCAGTAAAAATGCCCCCAGTGCCCCCATGTGCCAGTAAAAATGCGCCCAGTGCCCCCATGTGCCAGTAAAAATACCCCCAGTGCCCCCATGTCCCAGTAAAAAATGCCCCCAGTGCCCCATGTGCCAGTAAAAATTCCCCCAGTGCCCCCATGTGCCAGTAAAAATGCCCCCAGTGCCCCCATGTGCCAGTAATAATGCCACCAGTGCCCCATGTGCCATTGAAAATGCCCCCAGTGCCCCCATGTGCCAGTAAAAATGCGTCCAGTGCCCCCATGTGCCAGTTAAAAATGCCCCCAGTGCCCCCATGTGCCAGTGAAAATGCCCCCAGTGCCCCCATGTGCCAGTGAAAATGCCCCCATGTGCCAGTGAAAATGACCTCAGTGCCCCCATGTGCCAGTAAAAATGCCCCCAGTGCCCCATGTGCCCGTAAAAATGCCCCCAGTGCCCCCAATAAAGCTCCGGTCCGCAATTTCAGCAATAAAAAAAAAACAAAACCCTTATACTTACCTCCATCAGGCTGGCAGCGATGCGATGCAGGCCTCTTCCGGCCTGTGTCCCACACTGCACGGTTCAGGCGGCGCATGACGTCATCACGCCGCCTGAGCCGGCCTCTGATAGGCTGCAGGCCTAGTGCCTGCAGCCTATCAGAGGAACGGGCAGGGGAGACGCCTCTCCCTCCCCTGCCCCGCAGTACAGGCATCTGTATCGCCGTCCTGAGGACGGAAGCGCTCATCTCCCTCTGCAGGGCCGCGCCGCACCTTGCCTAATTGGCGGTGCGGCCCTGCAAGTGGCAAGGGGGGCCCTCGGGGGTTTGCCGGGTGCTGACGCCGGCCCTGTGCCCGGGCCCCCCACAGCAGGTTCTGCGCCCGGGCCCCCCACAGCAGGTTCTGCTGTACCCCCCTGATGGCGGCCCTGTGAGAGGGGTCACATGATTGAACTAAGAGAAATTGGATGATTAATTCGATGCATTGCCTCCCATCTAGGCCTATCCTATCTAGCTGTTAGGGCATGTTGGAAGCTGTGGTTACATGAAGGCATGCACACACAGAGAAAAGGCTCCGATGGTCCAGAGAAATACCAATAGAGAGGATCTTTTGATCTGTATACAGGCATGAGCAGCTCCCACAGTTTTGCTGCCACCATCCAGACACAAGTGGCATCTTCATTACACCATTGTCTCTACCCAGATCATTTCCAAGCGCATAGCAGAAGGAAATTTGGTGTAATGGTGCCCATGATATGAGTTGCCATTGTCAGCCAGCCACCCTCACCTTTGTTTGCAGTAGTGTTATGAATTTAAAACCTGGACTGCAATGGACTGGGACCATATCGTCTAGCATCAAGTTCATGTTCTGTTTGGGATCTGATGACAGTTGGGTTTGAAAATGGAGACCTTGTGGTAAGTGCTTCAATCCTTCTGAGAAGTGACACACTGACCCAACTGCCAGTAAAATGAGCTGAGGAGCCACTGCATATGACCGTTGGTCACCTCTAGTATTGATACAAGGGACACTTACAGCTCAGTGATATGTGCAAGACATCCTGGCACCAGATGTGTTGCCTCTCATGGTTGGGCTTCCTAATTTCAGAAGGAGAAGGCTCACCCATGCACATCAAGTTTCCAGGAATGTCTCTGCCAGATTACAACAATTACTTGGCTTGCCCCGTTGCCAACCAATCATTTATGGGACCAGGTAGGATGTCAGCTTTGGCAAACTATGAGTGTGCAGGATCTACAGGCCTGGCTGCAACATTTGTGGGGAAATGTGCCGCAGTATACCATACAGAACCTGTATGCCTCCATGACACACAAGTGCTAGAATTGGGTGGACAAAGACGCCTGTAAAGGCATCTTCACACCTTGAAATTGGCCTCATGCATATTTGTAGGGATAAGACTGAATGTGGAGATGAATAGGGGAGAGCAGAGGCACTCTTCTTGATATTTCAACAAATGAAAAAGCTTTTTACTCACAACCACTTCTGTATGATGTTGTTGCTGTTGTCCTTGTTCAGATTCGACCCCAGTGGTGCAAGGCACCAGTGCTAACCTCTGTAATGTCCAGAATAGAGGATAACTAACTGATCAGTGGGGGTTTAACTTCTGGGACCCCTACCAATCCTGAGAACATCAGTCCCATCCCCTCATCTGATGGACTGGCAAGTCGAACATGTGCCCTGCTGTTTCATTTGTTTTCTATGGGAGTGCTGGAGACTGATAGACCCACAAAAGCACTGAATGTTCCTTGAGATACCTTTGGAAAAATAATTCACAAGTTCAAAGTTAAAGTAACGCTGGCTACACTACTGTACGTGAACATGACTGAAAGAGGACACTATCACCAGTTTCCACCAGATATCTGAGGAGGCAGTTGGTTAGAAACCCTTAAGTGATTGCAAAAGACCTGCATCAAGATTTGATGGAGCAGGCACTGAGGTTTCAGTTTGTACAGAAAGGTGCACACCAAATGCTGAAGGTCTCCATTGCTGATCTCTAAGACATACACCTGTACTGAACCAAAAGCTCAAGAAGTGTTAGCTCCAATATGCTCAAAACCATATAAGTAAGCCACAGACTGCAGTTGTTCATTGGAGTATACAGACTGCATAGAAGGAATGAGCTGTCAGAGGGAAAAGTTATATTACAATGTTTCTTATATTCACATGTACTGTATTAATGTATGCGCCATTTGTTGAAGGTACAGTGACTATTTAAACCTAAAGAGTATACTAGTGATATATTTAATCACCACTATTTATTTTCAGTCAAGAAAAGCATTCCTGGTTAAAAGCAATGCTATAGACATACAGATGTAGCAATCCTCATCTTGATTCTTAATGAGTTAAATAAGCACTCCTACAAAAAATCTTTATTCTTTGGCCCATTAGAATGTTACATAATGTAAATTGTAATGCAGGTAATCTTCTTAACATTGACAGTATTTATGAGTTATAACCTCCCTTCTGATCTTTAGTTTGTGAGCAACACTGATCTCCAACTGACACAGAACAGGAAGTCAGTTAGTTCTCTATTCATTCTATTCATGAGACTGACATTGAAGCTCCCATAGGAATACATAGAGAAAATGACTTCCTGTCTACACATAAGATGCTGTGTTATTTGAAGAGTCTGACTGCTGGTCATAATAATAACTCACAAATACAGTCACTGGTAAGAAGATTACCTTCACTACAGTTCACACCATGTAACTTTCTAAGAGGTCACAGAATAAAAATTTGGTGGGAATGCTTCATTGAATAAACAATGGCAAGAAACTTTCAATTGTCTTTCAGAGGCTTTCAATGGCTTTTGTAATCTGATACCTTTCTTTGATGCGATTTAACACTCAAAGTTAGAACTATTTCATCTGAAACATTATTAAATTTAGAAGACTTTTCAATGAATGCTATTACACATAGATCCACTAGAGCAGTGATGGTGAACCTTTTATAGACCGAGTGCCCAAACTGCAAACCAAAACCCACTTATTTATCGCAAAGTACCAACATGACAATTTAACCTGAATATTACAGTCCTATAAACTATATCTTCCATGAACTTTATAATTTAGCTATAATAGCCTGCCTACGTTCAATGTGCTGCCTATGCTGTTCATAATGTACCCTGCACTGATAAATGGCAGGAAAAGTGTCAGGCATATTGATACACCATAGACTTTTTCAAGGGTGCGAGTGCCCAAAGAGAGGGCTCTGAGTGCTGCCTCTGGCACCAGTGCCATAGGTTAGCCACCATAGGTTAGCCAAGAAGGTCAAGCAATTGCTTCATGCCTTAGTGGGCCTACTAAACTAATCAAAAACCCTTGCAGATCTCACATAATGCTATACCCACTTCTTAGCATATAGTACACGTCTTTTTTTACTCTTGGACAATCTCGTTAGGGTCTTTTGCGCTTGAACAGAAATTCATTTTGACATTCTTTTTGGAAAGTGTAAGTCTGCAGTTTTTTGGAGTATGTGTGAGTGTGCAGGGTGGGGGTATTGAAAGCATAGGCTAAGACTAGTGTAGGCCAGGCCTGACAGAGTACAAACCTATGAAGGACAATAGGTCTCAACACAACCATCCCAATATGACAACAGGTATCCAAACATTTGAGAATAATTTCCACATTTGCTATGTATATACATACCAATCCACAACATGAACGTGTTAACTTCTTAGTTACCACCCATAGGCCTTTTTACGGTGGTCACTAAGGGGCCTTAGACAAGACTGCCACCTTTTTTCACATGAGGCTCATTCTCTAGTGGCCCAGACCAGCTGAAGCACTGATCTGGGCCACTTAACTCCTTATATGCCTTGGCCAATAGTGACCGCAGCATCTAAATAGCTCAGAACGAGGGAACTCTCTCATTCAGGTGTTAACGCTCCCACAAATTTGATCAAAAAGTTTGAATTTAAAATGAAAAAATGTTTATACCCCAAAATGGTACCAATGAAATTCATCCTGCAAAAAGTGAGTCCTCAAACATCTCTGTAGAAAGAAACATCAAAAATGTTGTGGGTCTTGTGATGTAGCAATGCAAAAATATTTCTGTTTTTCTTTCTATAAAAAGGGTTTTTTATTGTGAGAAAGTAGTAAAATGTAAAAAAAAACCCTGTATCTATTAGGTATCACCATATTTGTACTGACCCAGAGAATAAAGTTTTCATGTTTTTTTATGCTGAAAAATAAACATCTCAAAATTAATAATGTAAAAACTCAGTGGCATTATTGCTGTTTTTTCCCTTCCACTCTCTATAAAGAGTTAATAAATCAGTAAGTTATGTGTACCCCAAAATTGTGCCATTAAAAACTACAACTTCTCCTGCAAAAAACAAGCCTTCATACGGCTACATCAACAGAAAAATAACAAATTTACAAAAATTAACAAAAATTGCTTGGACACTAAGGACCAAAACAGGATTGAAACCAGATAATGTATACTTTCACAGCTGACAACAGCAATAATGAAGCCTGACAAAGGTTTCATAATAATAAAAAATAAGAGACATTCTTTTATGCATAGTTTGTTTTAGCTCTGTAGCTGCATGTTACTAAATAGCTTTTTTTTACAATGTATATAATGGACATGACATGCATATAATTACAGGATTAAACAGACATTTGATCTTTTACCATTATATTTTTGTATGTTATGCTACCATTACGTGTTTGCAAGGCATTACTTCCAAAGTACACCAATGTTATTACTTTAATTTGCTTCTTCTGCGATGCTACCTTCTGTTAGCCTGTGTCCTGTGAGGCCTCTACGACGGCAATCATGATATAGCACACATATCATCAAGAGAGCTCATTTAAATTTTAATGAGCACATGCTGTGTCAGGTTGTGTGCCCAATTAAAGCTTTTGCCATTGGGAGAGCAAGGCATTTTTCCAGATATTACATTTCTCCACAGTGCTCTGCACTTTATATTGCTTACTGCCGCTCTCCATCCCGTGACTGTTACCTACAAACCAGCAGCATGAAAACTTTCATTTAGCATATTCCTCAAGCCGCTGCCTAATTTGCCGCCGTGGAAACTAATCTATAATTTTCTTTCTACATTTATAAAAAAAAAACATTTAAACTATTGTCTTCTCTGCAACTTTTGTTCTTTATTTACAACATTTAAAGTGACATTATAAATGACAGGAAGCTAAAGTATCTGTTCATGCCCTATGTCGAGGAATATTTCTACTTATACTTTCAGTATGGGTGTATTATAAGTATACCATTGCTGTATCTGTGTGCGTTGCCATCTAGGGAAGTCTAAATTTCCTTTAAGTGTGTCTTTTTGGAATGTTGGAGGAAACCCGGACAAAACCTATGCAAACATAGGGAGAACATAAAAACTCCATGCAGATGTTGTCCTTATGCTGCAAACCACCGGTGCTAACCACTGAGCCATGGTATATCGCATATAGTGTGTATGTATTGTCTTGAACATATGGTAGAGAAATAAATGGTCGTTCTTAATGAGACATAATTTTAGACTGACCCAATGCACTATTACTTTTTTCCTATGAATGAGCTCTTTAATTTCCAGTGGAACCTGAGGGTGTAAAGGATGGTTGGAGCAAAGGAAAAATAAAACACCACGTTATTAACAATTACTGTAGCTCTCTGCCTTTTTATTCTACTGTATCTGGCATATGAACAAACACAAAAGATTTTGTACATAGTGAAGATAAAACTTGGCATATAAATGTAGAAGAATAAACCGTATTCTGTTTGCGAGTTCAGAAGCAATGATTATAGTTAATAATTAGGGATAAGCCAATTTTATATTTTGAAGTTCGTGTGCGGGTTCATGTTGTGGTATATATTGAATTGCTTTATGGATTTCGTTACCACGGACTATAGCACAATTCTATGATGGAATGCATAACGGAATGCCTTTAGACTATAATACTAATAGTCCTTTCAAAGTTTCATAAGTAATCTTAGAAACCTATATAGCTTAAAAATTGTTCATTTACAGTATGTTTCTTTCTTTTCTTGTCAAACAGGACAAGGGGACACAAGAATAAATATGTCATGATTCCCAATGGACACATTTGGGTAGAAGGGGACCACCATGGACACAGCTTTGACAGTAATGCCTTTGGTCCTGTAAGTGTTGTATTATTTTGTTCTTTGTTGAGTTTATGTCAGCCTTGTTTATTGTTATTTTATTGAAAATTGAAAATGTGATCTGCGAGCTTTTTGTAAAATGAAACATGCCGGTTAAATATAACTAAGGATCTTTTAAAGTGGGTCTGTCGGCTTGGTATGGTATGCTGTTTGTTTAGGAACAACATATTCCAGCTTCAGTTCGAAATTACCAGTAGCCAAAGATGTGTTATCTGGCTACCGGAATTACTAAAAGAATTCATTGGAATTGTAGGGGGCAATTTATCATGAGGGTTATATTTGAAGTCAGCTTTGCTTGAGTCTGCTTTGGGGTACTTTGCATCAAATTTATCAAATGTTGAATGTAGTTTCCATTTTTTTTAAAATCTGCCCCACATTAAAGTGGATCAGCAACTTTTTTGTGACTTTTTTGAAAAGTTGTAATGACAGATCTGAAGTGAAACTAAGGGAACTAACCAAACCACCTTTCCAAAAGTGGAGTGAGTGGCGTGCAATGCAAAAGATTGCTAATTTTTTTGTTTTGCGCCAGTAAGCTCAAAAAGTCTTTATGAATCTAGAATTCTGGAGTGCAGGATATGATAAATTCTCACTGTAGACCGTTGTGTATTTATGAAGAGAGAGCTCCCCGCATCTGTCACAACATCCTGTCAGTTGCTGCAGAAAAGCTTGGGGGATGTAGGAAGAGGCAGGTGGAGCATCAGATCCATAATCTATTTGGTGCATTCATTCTGGCCAACTGGGTCTACACGTCAATGCACGAGGATTTCAAACTAGAAGAAATGTAATAATTAAGCCCCCAAATGAAGCATGTCTGTTCACCAACAACAAAATAGTTGAGATGGTTTATTTACCTATGTGGATTCAAAGACATTGAGAGATTGGTATTACAAAAAGACTTTTCATGTTTTTGCTATCAGTCTCAGTGTCTTAAGCTGGCATCCTCCTAAGTTAACCTGATCCTCCAAAGAAGATATGATTAGCAAGTATTAAAGTTCTCACTAAACAGGAATGGATGAATTGGAAGTCAATTAATTTTTTTCCATAATAACTTTAAAGCAATATCATTTCTATTTTTCCAGCATTTATGTATATTGATGTGCTATTTATAGGTGAAACTCTTTACATGTGTGGTGTAGACATGGCATCTGCTTATCTATCTACACTATGCATCTATACTGACTATCTTTCAAACAGATAAGAAAATATAATTTTCAGCTTTCATCTCTTCACAGTCTATGCTATCATTGTGCTATTTCTAGGGGCGATGCTCCAATTTTAAATGCACTGTTTTGTTGATGCTTTATATGGTGTTTATTTGAAGGTTTCTCTCTTCATAGTGACTCATTTTGAAATATCATAATGCATGTTTTCTTGCTTGCAAGCTAGACCTCCAGGTGTATAATGCTTGGTTTGTTTTTATTCCTAAACTTTTATTCGTTAGCTGTTAAGGGTGATTACTTATTATCATATTGTAGACCTATGTGTGCTCATTCTAAACCGACAGCCAATGGATGAGATTTATTGCCCTAAAATGGGAAATTGCTGAAAGTATAGAGTGTTTTTTTAATGTTGTTATATGATTTCTTCTATTTGTGACACTGTAATAGCTTTTGATATGTTACACTTCTCAATTTAGAACTGCATTGAATCATTCTAGAGCTCTCAATACATTGTAAAAGAAACCATTTAGTATGTTTGAGTATAAGGATTTTAAACATTGTATTAAAAATGATTCTGGGCTGACATGTCACACTATCAGGTCTACAGATACAGAATACTTCAGGAAACAATTTAATGTCTGTGTCGATAAAGTGCGAACCTTTTGTTATGTGTAGAGAAGAGCAAAATTTTCTGAATGAAGGCTTATTTCACTGACTAAACAATTCTAGAAAGTACAGTTTAGCTATGGTATTGCAGGTCTACGCAGTATAAAGGATTGGGTGAATCAATATGTACCTTGCTATGTATGTAACCAGTTGGATAAAAAACTTTCCTTTTGCAACAGTACTTTTAACTCATTATTGTACTGCAGTACTCTAAAATAAGACCAGAGATGGTAATTTATTTGCAGCGCTTTATGAGTTGTTGTATCATATAAAACTGCTTTCTTTGGGGCCTAAGACATTAAAAGAAATTAAGCCTGTTATGACATGAAGCCAGATTAATGGGGTTCCTACTGCATGCTCCTTAATGTTGGACTGGGATGCTTAGGGCCCACCATATTTATTGACTGTGAGGGCTCACTCTTAAGTTACATGGCAATATTAATTATCTTTTATTATTTTTCATTGCAACATTAAAACAAAACATAACTTTTTTATTAATCCGTTTACATTTGCATCCAATATTGCTTTTTAGATTATTTTTACAGTATAATTTAATTAAAAATATGAAATGAGTGAGTGAATCAAAGCATCCGAAGTGGAATTCAATCTGAAGTTTAGGAAAAATTTGATTCGTAATGAATCCGAATTTCCTTGCACTTTGTGGTAATTAATCTTTTTTTTGTTGGCGGCATACATGTGTTACAAAGTGAAAGTAAGAAGCCTGGAAATGTGAGATCACCCATAATACCCTCTAGGCACAATTTACAGTGGTCCTCCAGCATATCACCTATGAAAAGCTAGGCGTTGTCATGCGGTTCTGCAATTCATCAGCCTGGGCTATCGGAGCCACACCGGGGAGGAACTGCTCAATGTCATCAACAAAGAAATTGAATACTGTCTATCTCCTCACCAACTGGAGATAGGAACCATGGTTACTGTTAACAGGAAGAACATTTTGTCTGCACTTCATCAGGGAAGGCACCTTGCATGGTGCACATCTTCAATCTCATTGTCAGCTGGTTCCTCAAGTCTTACACTGGACTTCAAGAGCTTAAGGAAACTGTGCATGTATTTCAGCCACTCTAACCATTCAAAACATGCTCTCCTTGAGCTGCAAAGGCAAAATGCTCTTCCCCAACATCGCCTGATAGGTGATTGGAACTCCACGCTACATATGTTAGACCACATGTACGAGCAGAGGAAGGTGGTTAACAATTTCTTAATCCAGCAGATGGACATGTCTACTCCCCTGTTTAACTTCTGCGTTAGTCAGTGGCAGCTCATGCGTGACAGATGTCGTTTGCTCGGGCTGTTTTAGGGGTCCACTTTATTTGTCAGTCGGCAGAACTATGGGATGAATGATGTCATTCCGCTTCTTCACATCCTGGAGTGGATGCTGACAAATGTGATTGGCGAGGGGACATCCTCCTCAGGGCCACCTGAGTCCTGAGGAGGATGAGGATGAGGAGGTGGACATAAACACCCAGGAATTCTATACACATTTAGGTGCTTTATCTGCCCAAGCAGGACAGAAGTGGAGCATGAAAAGCATGAGGACCTGGAGAGTGACAACAAAGTCAATGCAGATGACCCTGACAGACCGTGGCATTATGCAGTCCCTTGCACAAGTGGCCAGATGGATGCTTTCTTGTATACTTACTGACAGCCGCATTTTCAGGATTCTGCAGATGGATAACTACTGGCTGTCCACATTGTTAGACCCTCACTACCAGTAAAAAATGGGGGCATTTTTTAGACCTTCTGAGAGGGATGCAAAAATGGACTACTATAGAGACATGCTGTGCAGTTGGTTGGTCACTGCCTATGAGCACCATCGCTGTTCCTCATGACGGTCTGACCAGGGGGACCCTCTATGCCCACGTCCACTGCCATGAGTGGTGAGGGAGGGAAAGGGGCAGTTGCAGCACCAGCTCCATATGCAGCAACTTCAGTCTGGAGTTTATGATGAGCAGTTTTCTTTAGCCACCTCCTGAAGAAACCACCTAGCAGCAGCAGGACATTCAACAGAACCTCCACCAGCAGATGGTAGCATGCAATGAATCTTGGTGCACTGCACAGTTAAGTCCATGGTGATAAATTAGACTTGATGCTTTTTTGATCTGTAATACTGATGCACGGTAATTCAACCACTATGGAAGGGATTAGCAATGAATCTGCACAGTGATGTAGACAGCGATAAGTTACAACTGCCTAAAATACTAACGGCACAGTACCTACAGAATGGATTAAGTATGTAGGTGAGTGCACTAGAACGTAATGCACACGGCGATATACTCCCCATGCACTCTCCCTGCAGGCTTCCTGCAGTTTAAGTTCCAAGCTTTCATACTGAGATTGGGCCACCAAGTGTGATGAATATGATTAGGCAGAGGGGCCAGGATATACCAGATAGTTGGAGTTATACCAAATATATGTTGTTTATTTTATATTTTACTAATTTTACCGTTTTGAGGAACATTAGATTTCTTACCGGGGAATGGGGAAAACATAACTTCATATAGTTTTGTTTTATGTTTTACTGAACAGTTTATAGACACGTGGATATCTCATTGCACCTGACAATAAATTAAAGCTGTATTCCACATTACTGTATTGCTCAGCCTGAGTGATGTAAACTTTACACCAAAAATAAACTGGAAACCAAGACAAAGTAAGCATGACATCCTTTCCTTCTAGGTTTCCATTGGAGCTGGTTTTCCTGCTTTCTTCTTATAGAATCTGCATTTTTTAATACATAGTATGCAGCACTCATAGTAACCAAACACAAAACCATGTGAATACAGCCTAAATTTACATAAGAAAAACACTTGTTTCATGCAGCAATAATGCAAGTATTTCGTAGAGTCGTTATCGTACTGCACCACTGAGACCCATTAAAGTTCCATAATAATACAAGTTCAGTTCAGTAGAATAGGTGAAGTGATATGGGTTGTTGTATGGCCATTTTAGACTGGTCTAATTTCTGAACTGATGATAATCAGTCACAGAATGCATAACTGCTACATCCAGTTACTCAAAGGTGACATATTCTCTGATGGTAGATGTCATTTTCCTTTTCTTCTCCATCTGGCCCAGACATATGAAGATTTCTTCTGACACCTGCTGCCCAGATATCTTTGGCCCTTTGCCATAACCCAAACCCCAATCCTATAAAGGGGTTCACCAAGAATAATGAGTTTTTAGCAAGTGCTCACAGCCTGCCTCTCTAAACATAAGATTCATACTTACCTGCTTCCGGCAACTCTGGTCATCCGTGCTGCCTCTGCTGTGTCCGTATTCCAGTCCCCACAGTGTTGACATCAGACGCAGCATGGTCAGATGGCTGACTTCAGAAGTGACATGGTCACAAGCAGCAAATCACCATTGTGCATTGGCTTATTCTATCGCACTTTATAGATCTGGTAATATTGGCTGCAGCAGAGCATGTAACCATGCCCATGCTGATGTTAACACTGTAGGGACCAGAACATGACACAACAGAGACAGCACGACGCAATGGAGTGGTGGGGAACAGGTACGTTCTGTTTAGAATGGCAAGATGTTATCACTCATTATTCCCAGAGAACACCTTTAAGACATTGTGTACAACAATGTATGGTTGTTATACACATTATTTAAGTTTTCAATTCAAGCATTAATATAAGCTTAAATTATCTGATGTAACATGGTAACTTTACTTTATGTGAAAAAAATATATCTTCCTGTTGCTAAAATGGCAACTTTATCTCTGAGACTTTGAGGTATCTCAGCTGGAGACAAAGTGATGTCTTCAAGGTCACTATGTCCTGACAGTGTGATTCAGTGGAGGCCTGTGCCTGTATTACTTTGCGACATGCACATGTTCAGTTACTATTAATTCTCTCTCATGAATATAACTTTCCTCCTTTTACTTATCTAGAATTATCTAGTTTTACAAAACTGTCTAGAAGGCCAGTAATTTGTCTGACACTGCAGATATACGTTGTACATTGGTTTATTCTATCGCACTTTATAGATCCGGTAATATCCCCATAAATGGGCAATTTGAGATCTATTCAATAAGCTTTAACAAGAGGAAAATGCAGCTATTTTTCTCAAGTATACAACTCCTGGCTCTCTGAAAGAGAAAATTTCTGATCCTGCTTCCCTTGACATCAGTGACTGAGGGACACCACTTCTATATCTACTTTTCTGATAAAATTACTTTCAGCCGCTGTGAAAAGTCTACTGCAGGTGAATGATAAGAAATGTAATGCAAACTAACTCATACACGTTTTTCTAAAATAATAAAGATTCTGATTGCTGCCAGGTCTTTGCATCTCTATTGATATTTGTGCCCTTGGATTGCACTAAATATATGTTGTGGCCACCGTAATTATATATTTTATTAAAGGAGTATTACTGGCTCAGACATTTATGGCATGTCCACAAGATATTCTGGGTCTTGCATCTGTGTTGAAAATAGGTATCCCAAACCCTTGTGCCAACTGATGAGTTGGCTTCCACATACAGGCAGAAAAAGAATGAAGAGCTTGCCATTGGAGTGATGCCACTCAGGCATCCATCTATGCCATAAATGGGAATACTTCTTTATATTGAATGGAACCTGTCACTATAAAAATGTTGTCCATTCTACCAGAATCATGTTATAGAGCAGAAGGAACTGAAAAGATTCAGTATAACTTGTAACTAATTGATTGAAATGTCTGCTAATTCTGTGTTTGGGAGTCCAGTTGGCGGTCCTACTTAACAATTAACAGCCTTTCATTAATGGGTGTTCATAGATATAGATGGTCTCCTCCCACTGGACTCCTAAGCAGAGATTCTAGTCAGTAAGTGACAAGCCATACTAAATATCTTCCCATTGAACTGTTGAGGTGGACATGAACCTGTCCTTTCTGGAATTCAGTCAGTCATTCCGAATTGTCTTGAACACGGGTGTGCACAATAATTAAGGACAAAACACAGACTTATGATTCCAGTATTAAGTCCTTTGGCCGTGCTTCTGTGGCAAAATCATTACAGCCTCTGGCTTGTTTCTTTATTAACACACGTACTTATTCGATACAAAAAGGAAAGGGGGCGTAAGCATGCAAATAGCAAACAATATCATTCTTGATTGGATAGAAGTTGCATTCCATTCTACGTCACTAGCTTGAAAAAGTCATATTGATAAGAGTACGGGGGCCATCTTGGACTAGTTAAATATATACATATATTATACGCAAGCTTTACAAAAGTTACAAAGTATAAAAATATAATATAAAAAGGTTCTTGATTATCCACACATTCCTTTGTGACACACCGCACCGCAGCATCTTGGACACAATACCAGGATATAGACATTCTACACAGCTGCATAAGCATTTACAAAGCTGAGATATATATATTTCTATAGCATTAAATACATGTATATACAAATGACATAACACTATGAGGGGAAAATTCAGTATTTCGACCGGTCTACCTTCACAGTCCCCCCTAAAGACTGAATTTTTCCCTAATTTTTGATTTTCTAATTGTCAAGAGTGTCTAGACGGACATGGGGGAAAAGGTAGTCTTCACCAAGGCTGAAACCCAACAGGCACCCCCCTGTGTACTTGGGCTTATCCTAATCATTTGACAGAAACCTATTTGTGGACCATTGGATTTCTAAAAAAAAACAAAAACTGTGTGTTGGACTAACAAGAAGTGTCTCTCTGTGGTCGTCTTTTCTTCGATCTTCTTGGATAATAACAAAAGTCTCAGGTGCAAAGTCAATTTGTCCATCACTTAATGCTTGTTATTACAAAGTTCAGTCTATGACCCCTCCTTATGTATGTGAAGGGGTTGCAGGTGTAGGTGTCAGTGTAGATGTTAGAGCCTCTTATCAGTGGGTGATAAACAGTCTGTTACCTTGACTGTGGGAGGAGCTTTGACACAAGGACCTCCCACCCTCACTGGTCTGCATCAGCTCTGCTGGTTAGGCACACAGATTACCGTTAAGGTCCACCCCTGGACAGCCATAGTACGAACAGCAAGGCCTTGTTCAGCATGGCAGACCCGTGGTCGAAGTTGTTTCTTGTTGGGTGACAGGTTACTGACAACTGTGTCTTACCACACCTTGTAGACTGGACGTAGCAGCTCCTGGACTTTCCCCGAGGTTGTTAGTCCCAGCTCTTTTTAGCTGCACACAGGACAGATGCACCGGAACAGTCCCACACAATCAAAAAGTCAACTCAAAAAACTCAGTTCGTTAGAATAAGCCGTTGCTGAGGGAGTTTCCTCTCCATCATTGATCAAATAAACAAATGTCCTTAGAACGTTTGTCGGTCCAACACTGTACGTAAATAACACTTACCAATGAGACCAAAGAGGTCTTCTGTCAAATCAAAAAGGACTTTTGTGAGACTCTAAATCTGGTCTAATTAAAGGATACTTCAAAACAAACTCTCATGATTTTTTTTTTCCTTTTTTGACAAATAATCCTGCATATTTCAATACATTAATCAATAGCCATGCCCGGGTATCTTGTGTAATGTATACCTTTTGAACCAAATAAAACACAACACCATTAATATTTTATTAATAACCAACCTTCTTGAGATACTTAACGATGTTTGAAGTTTACTAAATGTGTGATATTGTGTATTTTGCACATTTTTTAGCAGTACCCAACTTTTCTGGATATGGACATGATTGGACCTTTTTTTTTTCCTTTGAATGAACAGAGTACTCGTAACTAGGAGATGTGCACAAGGGCTGTCTTTGTATCTGTGACGTCAGCATTGTCCTCCTCCCTCCCCCCTTAGTCCACCCCTTTCAGTCGCACAATGTGAGCTTCCCTATTTGAGTCAGTCTTGTCTTGGGGTCTGAGGTCAGATCTCTGTTAGTACATTAGACATACAACAAGTTCGACAAAAAGCAAACATAGAGACAAACAGATCTGACAATACAGACACAAAACATGAAGGGCCCATAAACGTTTCATTGCCTTGTTTTCAAAAAAATAAAATGTAGAGTTTGGTCAAAATATTTGGTACCAAGGAAAAATAAAAATCCCCAATGCGCATATAAAGAAAAACAAATGTAGTACATCATACACATTCCTTCATTTTCTCTGCTGCATTCACGCACAGTCCACACACAAGTACAACTTCAAGCTACATTCATTCACATTCCATTGAATGGGTCAACTCTCAGAGACACAGCTTTCCTGGATACGGATACACACAGAAAACCATCCTGTACGGGGGGAGTAGAAAGAAACATTAAGTGAATCAATTGCTGGCACATAATACCATTGTCTTCGGTTGTTCACTCCTACAACACATTGTTAAACTATTGTCTCGACTTTTGAACATTTACAAGCTGCTAGAAAGAGAAAAAGGAAAGTTATTAATTTATAAAATTTCTGATTTCTAATCAAACAATATTAACTAATTACAGTTATATTTATATCCCTCATTTACTAAGTCGAGTACTCGTTGTGCTTCTACTTGCATCTATATGCATTGTTTCCCACTTGTAGCCGTGTCATGGAGAATACCAGTAACTAAGATGGCCACTGGGCGGGGACTGATGTTCCCTCAGTTAAGATGGCCACCTGGAAAGGAAGTTGCAGGAGTTAAGATGGCCACCGGAGTGGGAATGGGATTAGTTAAGATGGCTGCTGGAACGGAAATTGGGACGTGTAATCTTGTATGATAACTGGATACAAGGAGGTGAGCCGTGGGTGTGGTTTTGGCACTGATGTACTTCACAGGTCCACCCCTCTGAAGAGGGAGACTGCGGGGGTTAGTGGGGGGACTGTGATATGCAGGGGGATGTGTCTGCATCGGAAGCGCGGCAGGGTCCACCTGCGTCATCTTAGGGGCTGTGCTGGCGGCATGTAAAAGTAATCATCTGTATTTTCATTATACATTTCTGCCCAGACTAATTTCTTATATTTAATAATTTACCGCTGATGCTCGCATTGTTTTCTTTTCACAAAATCTAGAATATAATGTAAATTCAAGGCCGAATGTCCAGTGTTCACTCCTTTTTGGCCTAATGCCAGAACACTTCCCTGTGAGCGATGATTTCTTCCATTCTCAACTTAACCCTTAATTTGGCCTCATCATCACATCAGTAGAGCAGATATCGCTCACAGTAAACTTGGCTGTGTGACCTTCATCTACTAGTCGGTTCTCTGGCAACACACAAGGTCAGATTTCTGGTCCACACAGACATAACAAGTGGATTATCATAGTCATAAATTCCAAAGGGGGGGACTGCTGTGAAACTGCAAACTGCAGGAGACACAAAGCTGAACTAAAACTGAAATCCTTTTTTTTTTTTTCTTTTTTTTTTTTTTCCCTACTGTCTCACTTTAGGAGCCAAATCCGCCATTTTGCAGCTTTCTATAAGTCACTTACATAAACCATATCAACCATTTTTTTTCCTGCACCAGCCTATTACCCTTCTAACCACTTTTTCTTTCCCTTCAATTCACTTTCCACAGTCCATCTTTTTTTTTTTTTTTCCTCTGATTTGAAGCAGTTCTATAGAAGGCTCTTGCTACATCGATCAAACTTTCACTGGGCTGTAATCTGCCTCCTGGAGACATCCCAATTATCTTAAACAAGCTTTTCACATTTTTTCTGATATCTTTTTGCCTTCTTTGTTCCACCAGACTGACAGCATTCTGAGCACCAGTCGGGAGACTGTGCTGGGTTTTTGAACACTTGAAGCATATTTTACAGTGCCCTATCGGCACGGCCGTCTTCGCCAACCTGAGTTAACCGTCCTCCGACTAACCAATCATTCACGGAGGGAGGGGAAAAAGAAACACACTACGATTTCCCCGGGGAGAGAGAGACACCCGCTACTATCTCCCCAATTTAGACACCGACTCAAGCGGCGAAACTTCAAACTTCAAACAACGCTTCGCCCGTGAGGGAGTTGCAACAATGGGCACGACGGTTATCACTCAGCGCACAACATAACAACTAACTAACTAACTGGTCTGAGACTCGGGTAACTTGTCGGTATACCCGAGGCTCGCGCTCTGGATAACTTGCTGGTATATCCAGGCGTCACCAAATCCCAGGCGCACACTCCGGGTAACTTGCTGGTATACCCAAGCGCCGCCCAAATCCCTAGTCTAGGCGCGCGTTCTGAGTAACTTGCTGGTATACCCAGGCGCCGCCTAGATGACTACTCTAAGTGTTTAGGCGCACGCTCTGGGTAACTTGTCCGTAACGTGTCAGAATACCCAGACGCCACCTAAATCACTACTTCAACGTGTTCTCACAGCCGCTGCCAGTCTGGGTCCCTAAAATGATCTGACTGAATCCCCACGTGACCTTTCCTGAGGGGCTGTAGGTTTCCGGAATCCCCGGCGGAGACCACCAGGCGTCTGGTCACATGACGTTTCACTCAGGCCCCACAAAACCTAAACCCCAGACTACCACTCCCCCCTCGAGCCACAGGTAAGTTATCACATACAGTGTATATATAACTTACCGTGGTCGGTTAGGGTGATCAGTCCCGGGAGGGAGTGGTGCCCGTGGCATCGGTCGAGGGTTGGGACACCGAGCGAGTCCTGGTGCTCCTTTCGGGGGCCCCGCGGGTTGGGCGCCAGCTGTTGAGGTGGACATGAACCTGTCCTTTCTGGAATTCAGTCAGTCATTCCGAATTGTCTTGAACACGGGTGCGCACAATAATTAAGGACAAAACACAGACTTATGATTCCAGTATTAAGTCCTTTGGCCGTGCTTCTGTGGCAAAATCATTACAGCCTCTGGCTTGTTTCTTTATTAACACACGTACTTATTCGATACAAAAAGGAAAGGGGGCGTAAGCATGCAAATAGCAAACAATATCATTCTTGATTGGATAGAAGTTGCATTCCATTCTACGTCACTAGCTTGAAAAAGTCATATTGATAAGAGTACGGGGGCCATCTTGGACTAGTTAAATATATACATATATTATACGCAAGCTTTACAAAAAGTATACAAAGTATAAAAATATAATATAAAAAGGTTCTTGATTATCCACACATTCCTTTGTGACACACCTTGACGCATCTTGGACACAATACCAGGATATAGACATTCTACACAGCTGCATAAGCATTTACAAAGCTGAGATATATATATTTCTATAGCATTAAATACATGTATATACAAATGACATAACACTATGAGGGGAAAATTCAGTATTTCGACCGGTCTACCTTCACAGAACTATATATCAATCTGCTCAGCTCATTCTTATCAATAACATTCTACTGGCAAATCAAATTGCGTGTGACAGTTTCCCTTTAGGAGCATTTCCTCTTGAATATAATACATGGGAATATTAATCTATGCTAATGTGTACAGCTTATTATTATGGGTGGATGTCCCATCTATTTGATCTGTATGGCTATGTAATAATATTTTTCATATGACTCGTTGGCAATAGGGAGTTTTCTGACTTATCTTTTATGTAATGCTCGGACTCGTCATGAATTTATTTGCTAATTGTTAGTGATGATCGAGCACCCGATGCTCGGGTGCTCTGGCCGAACACTAGGTGGTGCTCGAGTGCTCGGCCGAGTATAATGCAAGTCTATGGGAGAAGACCAGGCACTCCCTGCTCAACCCCAAAACCCGAGACAACATCGATTTTAGAGGAAATATTGAAACATTTACTTGTACGTAAAGCGCAAGCAGCAGCACGCCCTCACCCCTAATGTTTTACACTGTCAGAATAGCAGCAGGCACTCGCCCCAAATGTTTTACACGGTCAGCTCAGCAGCAGGCACTCGCTCCTAATGTTTTATGTTTACTTTCTTTTTATTAAGGTAAAGTACAAACATATACAGCTGTTTCAAGTGAACAATTACATGAAATGAAGTCGCAAGATAATACATTGCATGAAACATGAAAAGAGTTTTATGATGCCAGTCTACGTCAATTTTTCATATTCTTACTTCGAGTGCTCCAGCCCCCTCTTTATATTGACACTACATTTTGAGATCAAGCCCACTTCAGACCTGTGTTTAGGGCCATAAACTTGTGAAATATGTAAAATGTGGTTGGTGTCCACCTAGCCTATGAAAGTGGTACTGTGTCGTAATTTAAACACTTATAATTGTAGGTATTTTAGAACGTATTAATTGTAGGTAATTATTTACAGTGTAAAGCTGAATCACCAAAAAAACGAACAGAAAAAAAAAGGAGAAAATAAGAATAACAGGAAAGAAAAAAGAGATAAATAGGTAAGAAACAGGGGAAAGAAGAAGAAGTCTATGACCAAATTTGTCTCTAGAGCTGCTGAAGGCCCATGACCCAGCGCCAGGCTCGCCCCAGCCATCACCCCGAGCATTGTCATCGCCAGGTCATCTGTCCCACTCATCTGGACATTTCAATTATAAGTTGAGAAAATTCATTGGAGTCTAAAAACAAAGAAAGGGCACGCTATTTCTTAAGAAAGCTATCTATTTGGTCATCAGCTCTTCCATACGAAATATGTGTCTGAGTTCAGTGGCCCATTCACTCAGTGTGAGTGCTACAGATTGTTTCCAGTGACGCGGGATCACAGATCTTGCCGCAGTGAGGAAAAATCTCAGTGCGCTTTGAGAGTGAGAGGAGAGCAACTTTAGGAGTGTTAGAGATCGATTTCCCAGAATATTTAGTGTGTATTTGGAACACCTGATTCCAGAAGCTGTTTATGATGGGGCAGGACCACCAAATATGTAGCATATTGCCCTCTGCTTGATTACACCTCTAGCAGAGGTTGGATGTAGAAGGAAACATCTTATGCAGGGTTACGGGGCAATAGTACCATCTAGATAGGATCTTGAAGTTTTTTTCCTTTGCCTGTGCCGCTATGGATAATCCATGAAAGAACGTGCACATCTTCACCACCTTCTCCGGAGAGAATGAGGCTTGTAAGTCATCTTCCCATTTTTGGAGAAAAGGGGCTGGTTCAGAGTTACTAATCAACACCAATATGTTACAGTGCCTTGCGAAAGTATTCGGCCCCCTGGAACTTTTCAACCTTTTGCCACATTTCAGGCTTCAAACAAAAAGATATAACATTTTAAATTTTTGGTGAAGAATCAACAACAAGTGGGTCACAATTGTGAAGTGGAACAAAATTTATTGGATCATTTAAACTTTTTTTGTAATAATAAAACTGAAAAGTGGAGCGTGCAAAATTATTCGGCCTCCTTGCATTAATACTTTGTTGCGCCACCTTTTGCTGCGATTACAGCTGCAAGTCGCTTGGGGTATGTCTCTATCAGTTTTGCACATCTAGAGACTGAAATTCTTGCCCATTCTTCCTTGCAAAACAGCTCGAGCTCTTTGAGGTTGGATGGAGAGCGTTTGTGAACAGCAGTTTTCAGCTTTTTCCACATATTCTCAATTGGATTCAGGTCTGGACTTTGACTTGGCCATTTTAAGACCTGGATACGTTTATTTTTTAACCATTCCATTGTAGATTTTGCTTTATGTTTGGGATCCTTGTCTTGTCGGAAGATACATCTCCGTCCTAGTCTCAGGTCTTTTGCAGACTCCAACAGGTTTTCATCCAGAATGGTCCTGTATTTGGCTCCATCCATTTTCCCATCAATTTTAACCATCTTCCCTGTCCCTGCTGATGAAAAGCAGGCCCAAACCATGATGCTGCCACCACCATGTTTGACAGTGGGGATGGTGTGTTCAGGGTGATGAGCTGTTTGCTTTTATGCCAAACATATCGTTTTGCATTGTTTCCAAAAAGTTGGATTTTGGTTTCATCTGACCAGAGCACCTTCTTCCACATGCTTGGTGTGTCTCCCAGGTGGCTTGTTGCAAACTGTAAACGAGACTTTTTATGGATATCATTGAGAAATGGCTTGTTGTCCTATGGACAGACTCTCCCACCTCAGCTGTAGATCTCTGCAGTTCATCCAGAGTGATCATGGGCCTCTTGGCTGAATCTCTGATCAGTCTTCTCCTTGTTTGAGATGAAAGTTTAGAGGGACGGCCGGGTCTGGGTAGATTTGCAGTGGTCTGATACTCCTTCCATTTCAATATGATCGCTTGCACAGTGCTCCTTGGGATGTTTAAAGCTTAGGAAATCTTTTGGTATCCAAATCCGGCTTTAACCCTTTCGCGCCCGGAGGTTTTTTCGGTTATGCATTTTCGTTTTGCGCTCCCTGCCTTCAAACAGCCATAACTCTTTTATTTTTCTGTTCACATAGCTGTATGAGGGCTTGTTTTTTGCGGGACAAGTTGTACTTTCTAACGCCACCATTTAATATTGCATACGGTGTAGTGGGAAGCGGGAAAAAAATTCCAAACCGGGTGAAATTGCAAAGAAAACGCTATTCCGCTACAGTTCTACGGGTTTCTTATTTACAGCGTTCGATGTGCATTAAAACTGATCAGTTACTTTCATTCTACTGGTCAGTACAAATCCGGCAATACCTAATATGTATAGTTTTTCCTGCGTTTTCATAGTGATAAAATAATTTGAAAGTTGCCCTTTTTTTTATTTTTTTTTCCTTGTCAAATCTTGACCCCTATAACTTTTTGGTATTTATGTGTACAGAGCTGTATTGGAGCTCATTTTTTGCGGGACGATCTGAAGTTTTTATTGATACCATTCTGGGGTGTGTATGACTTTTTGATCACTTTTTATTTAATTTTTTTAAGAAAAAAAAGCGACAAAAAACGGCAAATCGCCATTTGGACGCTTTTTTCCGCCACACAATTTGCCGTATTGGAATTTTTTTTTATATTTTAAAAGTATGGGCGTTTTTGGTCACGGTGATACCCATGATGTCTATATTTATTGTTATTTAGGTATTTATTTTTTAATTATACGGAAAGGGGGGTGATTTGAACTTTTATATCTTTTTTATTTTTTATATATTTTTTAACATTTTTTTTAAATTTTTTTTTTACTATTTGAAAGGTCAAATATGGGCTTATATATTGTGGCTTTTTTTTTTCTTTATGAGCAATTATGGATTTTATAGACTCAGAAATCCAAGAATTGCTCATTTCTTATCCTGGCCTGCCATCTAGTGGCCAGAATAAGAATTGCACTTTGAAAACTGTAATCCTCACCAGCGAGGATTACAGTTTTCATATGGTGTACAGACACCCCGATTGGCCACACGGGTTCACGGGAATGCTTCCGGGTTGAGACGCAACTAGATGCCGTGATCACGTGTGATCACGGCATCTAAACTCCGAGGAAGACGCCGCCGATGGCGGTAAGTAGCGGCAAGTCTCTGCTGTTAGAAACAGCAGAGACTTGCCGGCCATGACGCCCGCCTCACTTGCGAGCGGGCGCCATGTGCCCGCATCGCCCCAGCGCCGTACATGTACGGCGCTGGGCGCGAAGGGGTTAAACTTCTCCACAACAGTATCACGGACCTGCCTGGTGTGTTCCTTGGTCTTCATGATGCGCTCTGTGAGACTTGATTACACACAGGTGGATTCTATTTATCTTCATCAGTCATTTAGGACAACATTGGATCATTCAGAGATCCTCAATGAACTTCTGGAGTGAGTTTTCTGAACTGAAAGTAAATGGGCCGAATAATTTTGCACGCCCAACTTCCAACTTTTCAGTTTTATTATTACAAAAATTTTTTAAATGATCCAATAAATTTCGTTCCACTTCACAATTGTGACCCACTTGTTGTTGATTCTTCACCAAAAATTTAAAATGTTATATCTTTTTGTTTGAAGCCTCAAATGTGGCAAAAGGTTGAAAAGTTCCAGGGGGCCGAATACTTTCGCAAGGCACTTTATATGTCTGTGACAGTGTTTTGTATTGAGAATCAGGTTTTAGGAATAGCTTAGCAAAGTCAGTCAATTCAAAAGCTAGCGAATGCTCAGGAAGTCTGTTTATGAAGGATCTAAGCTGGGCGTACATAAACCAAAGCGATTGTTTAGTCTTGTCTTCCTGCATAAAAGAATCAAGGGTTCTAATCTTAGCGTTTGCCACACTATGATATACTCTTGGATATGTGGATTTGCGCCATATAAAAAAATGTGTCAGTTTCCAGACTAGGGGGAAAGGCAGGATTTCCCATCAAGAGAGTCATAGGGCCTGGTCTGTGTGATAACTGTGATTTGGTGACCCATTGGTCCCAGCGAGTCAGAGTATGTCTGACCAGATATGGCTACTCCTCTGGTGGGGGTCTTATGTCAGGGGGTATCCATGGGACAGTCATTAAGTCCATTAGGGATAGATCCTGGTTCACTTGAACCCAGAGTTTTGAAGATGATCTGTGAGACCAGTTGAGAATTTTCATGATTATTGCTGATGCGTGATACAACCTAATGTTTGGTAATCCAATGCCCCCTTTAAGCTTAGGCTTATAAAGTGTTTTCACCTTAATTCTAGGTCTGCTTGTTCCCCCTATGAACCGAGTAATTGCTCTCTGAATGGTTAGAAAAAAGCTATTTGGTATGCATATCGGCACTGTCTGGAACAGATATAAAAATCTAGGGAGAATATCCATTTTCACAGTGCCCATTCGTCCAAACCATGTGAGAGATCTACGCGAGTAACTTCCCATCTCCTCTAGTATTTTTGTTCTGCAAAGGCAAATAATTGAGTGGATACAATAAGTGTAATTGGGAAGGTAACTGTAGTCCCAGGTGGGTCAAGCTCTGAGTCTGCCAGCGGAAAGGGAAGTTGCTTTATAATTGAGATAGGCCCATCTCTGGGAGAGATATGTTCAATAACTCACTCTTGGTGAGGTTGATCTTGAAGTTGCTAAGGAGTAGAGATGAGCAAATCGAAGCTGACGAAGTGGAATTCGATTCTCAACAAAAACAAATTTCATGGCGATTCATAGTAACAAATCTTTTTTTTTTTCCTAAAATGGCCACAATCACATGGCATGACATGGGGGACGGATTTCTGGGACAAAGAAGCAAACACCCAAAATGTGATCACATGCAGACATGTAGCCAATTAGCAGCCAGCCAGATCCTGTGATATCACAGCCCTATAAATAGCTTTGCAGCGCTGGAATCCGCCATTTGCAATTGATTTTAGACCAGAGGCAGACGTCAGGAGAGATAGGGCAAGTGATAGAAAAACGTTGCTAAAGAAAAGAAATGAGGAGAACAGGGATAGATAATCTGAATTGCAGGGATACGAGAGGGACGATTTCTAGACAGAATCCATAGGGGATTATCAGGCAGTGAAATCGCTATTCTGGTACACTGAGCAGCAGTGACTGGGCATGGGGTTAGCCTGTTATACAGCACTGCACTCTGTTCTAAAGGCTGCTTTGGGGTGCTTTATTCAAAGAAGCACCACTAGTGTCCCTTGTTGCAGTGCAGTAAGAGGGTCAGAGCCTTGTTTGGGGTACATATAAAAAATAGATAAATAAAAAAAAAATATATATATATATCTTTTGGGTTGTGTTTGGGGAAAAACATATATAATCCGTGATTGGCAGCTTGTAAATGTGAAAGAAATAGTTGCAGCGATATTCGCCATACAAATAGACAAGCGCCATATAGTGCTAACTTCTTCAGTGTAGTTGAATTACCAAAAAAAACTGTGAATCCATGTTTGTGGGGTTCTTCGTTTTAAATAACTGTTTGCGGTGTTATTCGCCATCCAAACAGAAAAGTGTGATATTGTGCTAACGTAGTCAGTGAAGTTGAATTGCCAAAAAAAGAGTTAAGACGTGGTTCTGGGCTCGTTCCTTTTAAATCGATAGTCGCAGCGTCAGTCGCTGTAAAAAAAAGGAAAAAAAAACAAAAAGGTTATATTTTGGGTTGTGTTTTGGGGAAAAAAAATCAAACTTCCTCGGCGAAGTTGAATTACCCAAAAAAGAGTAAAGACGTGGTTCTGGGCTCGTTCCTTTTAAATCGATAGTCGCAGCGTCAGTCGCTGTAAAAAAAGAAAAAAAAAAAAAGTTATTTTTTGGTTTGTGTTTTGGGAAAAAAAAATCAAACTTCCTCGGCGAAGTTGAATTGCCAAAAAAAAGGGTTAAGACGTGGTTCTGGGCTCGTTCCTTTTAAATTGATAGTCGCAGCGTCAGTCGCTGTAAAAAAAGAAAAAAAAAAAGAAAAAAGGTTATATTTTGGGTTGTGTTTTGGGGAAGAAAAATCAAACTTCCTCGGTGAAGTTGAACTGGCCAAAAAATAGTTAATAGGTTTTTTTGTGGTTGTTCATTTTAACTTTCACCATCCAGACAGAAAAGAGTGATATTGTGCTAACATAGTTAGTGAAGTTGATTTGCCCAAAAAAGAGTTAAGACGTGGTTCAGGGCACGTTTCTTTTACATCGATAGTCGCAGCATCAGTCGCTATATAAACAAGGTGTATAGTGCATAATGCTGTGCATTAAACCATTGTACTGCAGTTCAGTAACCCATTGTTAACACACTGTGTAGGTGACGATATTTCTGAAAGAAATAGTTAAGCCGTTGTGCAAGGCAGTGTGCAAAGTATAATTTTTGGGGGTATTCTTCATTTTATTTTAATTTTTTTTATCAAACAGGATGTCAGGGGAGGGGCAGTGGAACAAATGTTTCGGGAAAAGGCACAGGTCTCAGCAGAGGAAGGGGACGTGGCATTAGGGGTCACTCGGCGAGGCCACAGCTACCGGTGTCATCTAGTTGTCGTGTGTTGACCACCAACCCAGATGTTCTTGAATGGTTGACTCGGTCATCCACTTCCTCCCAGATGACATCTGAAACCCCCAGCCAAGAGTCGGTGGGTTCGTCAGACACAACCCTTAGTTGGCATGGGCCTGGAGCAGCTCCAGTGCCCTCACCTGTTCTCAACCTGCCTCTGTCCTTTTCGGTTCCCTCAGCCAGAGAAGTACTATATGCTGTGGGCTCTGCGCCACTATACAGCGAGGACGAACTACTTGAGGACAGTCAGCAGCTACTTGGAAGCAAAGAGGTGGGGCACAAATCCGCTCCTTCCAGTAGGCGGTCAAGTACTGATGAGGAGAGTGTAGTGGGAGGTGATGTTGAGAGCGGTCAGGCTTTGTACACCGAGACAGTTGAGGAGGACATTAGCGACGTGCAAACTGTAGTTGATGATGATGTAGCCGGTCGCACTTGGGAGCCGGGTGAAGCAAGGGCTTCATCATCATCATTATCATCATCTGCAGACGAGACTGACAGCTTGCGCGTCAGGCAGCGGTGCATGGAGCAAGTCAGTAGTGTGGCCGTTAGTCAGCGGAGTGGCAGAAGTGCGAGGTCGGGAGCCAAACAGGCACGGGGTAGACCACACTCTTCGCAGGTGCTTTCCGGCCTTGAAAAGAGCGGCGCAGGGGCTCAGCCAGGCAGCAGAGGTACCACTCAGTCAGTGCGGAGTGTTGGTGGTAAAATCTCCTACTCGGCGGTGTGGAACTTTTTTGTTAAGATGTCTGAGGAGGTGAACATGGCTATATGTAGAATCTGTGGTCAGAAAGTGAAGCGTGGCCAGGGTGCTAATATTGGCACAACTGCCCTGCGTCAACATATGCAGCGTCACCACAAAGTGGCCTGGGAGAACCGTGGCTCAGATGTGGCGGTCCAGTCGGCAGCAGCAACAGCAGCATCACCCAGTGGCACGCATCCCATTTCAGGCAGTCAAGGCTCCAGCACCTCTGCCGAAGGGAGCTGTCTGTCATTATCTACCACTCCAGATGCTCCTGCTCCTCCTACTCTTATTCCTCGCCACTCATTACGGCAGCAGTCGTTCACCGAAGTGATTGCAAAGAGACAGCAGTACGCGTCCAGCCATCCTACAGCACAGAAGCTGACCATGCTCCTGTCCAAGTTGCTCGTGCTGCAGTCCCTCCCTTTTCAACTGGTGGACTCTGCACCGTTCAGAGAACTGATGGCTTGTGCCGGGCCAAGGTGGAGAGTCCCAAGTCATCATTTCTTTGCCAAAAAGTCAGTCCCAGCCCTGCACAAATATGTAGAAGAGAATGTGGCCCAGTTCTTGAGCCTGTTGGTGTCGGCCAAAGGGCACAGCAGCGCCGACGTGTGGAGTTGTAACTACGATCAAGGCCAATACATGTCCTTTACGGCCCACTGGGTCAATGTGCTTCCTGCCCAGCCACACAAGCAACTTGAACAGGTGACGCCACTTTCTCCTCCTCTTTGTCAAACTGCTGAACCTGCGCTAATGTCTGGCTCCTTCACCACCTCAGCCTCCACTGCAGGGCCAAGTCATAGTGCTCCTCCAGCGTACCACATGTGCAGGGCACGGCGGTGTCACGCAGTTCTACGCCTGGTTTGCCTGGGCGAACGAAGTCACACAGGGGAGGAACTGCTCCGCGTCATGAAAGAAGAAATCAATTGCTGGCCTTCTCCGCGACAACTAAAAATCAGAACCATGGTGAAAGATAATGGAAAGAACATGGTGTCCGCGCTGCGCCAAGGAGGGCTGAGCCATGCACCCTGCATGGCGCACGTATTTAATCTGGTTGTCAAACGGTTCCTCAAGTCTTATACCCAACTGCAAAACATTCTAAAAATGGCCAGGAAACTTTGCATGCACTTCAGCCATTCCTACACCGCCAAGCACACCCTCCTTGAGCTGCAGCGGCAGAATGGCATCCCCCAACATAGGCTGATATGTGACGTTTCCACCCGTTGGAATTCTACCCTCCATATGTTGGACCGACTGTACGAACAGAGAAAGGCCATAAATGATTTCTTAATGATCCAAGCGGACAGGAGTACTCCCCTGTGTAATTTTGATGTCAGCCATTGGCAGCTCATGCGTGACATCTACCGCTTGCTCAGGCCCTTTGAGGAGGCCACGTTATTTATTAGTCGCCAGGACTACGGTATGAACAACGTCATTCCACTGCTTCATGTCCTGGAACAGATGCTGCAAAATCTTTCTGGTCAGGGGACTGGAGACGTGGAGACTGCATCTCATGGCCACATGAGTCCGGTGGGGGCTGAACTGGAGGAGGAGGAGGACATTGGAGCACAAGCATTTAGTGTTTTTTCTACCCAGGTGACAGAAGAGGAGGAGCAGGAGCAGCCAGAGGAGGTAGAGGGACATGAGGAAGATGAGGCAGATGACCCAGAGACACCATGGCAGTATACAGTGGAGTTGGAGGCAGGGGGTGCCTCTGAGTCACTTGCGCAAATGGCCCGATGCATGCTCACTTGCTTACGTAATGACAGCCGAATTGTCACCATCCGGCAGAGGGATGACTTCTGGCTCTCCACCCTCTTGGACCCTCGCTACCAGTCTAAAATGGGGGCCTTTTTTCACCTGCTAATAGGGAGGACAAACTGAAGTACTATAGAGACATCCTATGTAGTCAGTTGGCTGCTGCCTATCTGCATCGTCTTCGTCCATCCTCTCGCAGGTCTGACCGGGGCGTCCCTCAGCGCTCACGTACCACCGCCAAGGCTGCTGTGGGGGAGTGGATGGGTAGGAGCAGTACCAGCTCCATCAGCAGCAACTTGAGTCTGGAGTCGCTGATGAGCAGCTTTCTTCACCCGCCAAGTGCGGAAAGTACTCACCAGCAGCAGCAGGTAGACCCGGAACAGACCCTGAACCAGCAGGTGGTGGCCTACTTCCAAAATGTGGATAGACTCACCTTGGTCAAGATTAGAGATGAGCGAGCACTAAAATGCTCGGGTGCTCGTTATTCGAGTCGAACTTTTCCCGATGCTCGGGTGCTCGTTTTGAATAACGAACCCCATTGAAGTCAATGGGAGACTCGAGCATTTTTGCAGGGGACCAAGGCTCTGCCTAGGGAAGGCTGGGTGAAAACCTGGAAACCTCAGAAAATGATGGAAACACCACGGAAATGGACAGGAAACAGCAGGGGCAGCATGCATGGATGCCTCTGAGGCTGCTTAATCCCACCATTACCCCAAATTCTCCTACTGGGGCATGTGTGGTATCGATTCTTCTCAGTTTAATACCGTATACGTCCCTATATTTCATGGATTTTTCGACCACGGAAACGGAAAAAGAGCTTGCTCTGGCCAGGGGAGTGTCTTTCCTACTGCAGCTAAGGGGACGTGTCCATGCTCTGCCTATCACAGGTTAGGAGGCAATTAAAAGAAGAACCAAAAAAACCATCAGTACAATATCTAATACGTCCCCTATCCGGGTAAATTGTTTGGAGAGAGGGCCTGTAGGTGGGGGGCAGGCTGGGTGGGAAGGAGGTTTAGCTGGAAGAGCCAGAGGAGTGCCCCCTGGGCTAGCGTGTGTGGTGGTGACAACAACCGGAATGGATTTGGAAAAACTGTAGCATCAACCGGTACGGTATGTATTCTTCTGAGTTTAATACCGTATACGGCACCTATCCGGAAAAATAGTTTGGAGAGAGAGAAAGAGAGGAAAAAGACGTGCAGTATGGAGCAATTACACGGAAACTATTAGATTAGGCAGACGTGGTCTGCTTAATTGCAACCCAGACAAAAGAGAGAAAGAGAGGAAAATGACGTATTTTTAAAAGTGACGTTCAGTATAGATCAGGGGTGCACAACGTTTTCTGGGTGGGGGCCACATTGTCCGACTGAACCAATGTCAAGGGCCGAAAATAAAATTTAAAGGGGTATTACCAACTGAAATACTGTATTTATGGCAGATTGAACACACAGTGTATACCATTAATGTCTAGTTACATTACCAGGAGTCCCATCTAATGGGAGAAATACATGAAAAATGCATGTGAGCAGCCACAAAACATGGACATACATGTCTGTTACCAGATGGATGGGGCCACACAGAATGGTATCAAGGGCCGCATGTGGCCCCCGGGCCGCAGGTTGTGCACCCCTGGTATAGATCAAGTGTGGTATGTGTTCTATGTATACTACTCAGTTTAATACCGTATATGGCAGCTATCCGGAAAAATAGTTTGGAGAGAGAGAAAGATAGGACAAAGACGTAAATTGTTTGGAGAGAGGGCCTGTAGGTGGGGGAACAGGCTGGGGGGAAGGAGGTTGAGCTGGAAGAGCCAGAGGAGTGCCCCCTGGGCTAGCGTGTGTGGTGGTGATAACAGTCGGATGTAGTTAGAATGACGACGCAGGACCCCAACTTAAAAATTTAGCATCAACCGGTACAGTCGTAAATTATGAGATTGATCAAGTGTGGTATGTCTTCTATGTATACTACTCAGTTTAATACCGTATATGGCAGCTATCTGTAAAAATAGTTTGGAGAGAGTGAAAGATAGGACAAAGAAATAAATTGTTTGGAGAGAGGTCCTGTAGGTGGGGAGGCAGGCTGGGGGGAAGGAGGTTGAGCTGGAAGAGCCAGAGGAGTGCCCCCTGGGCTAGCGTGTGTGGTGGTGACAACAGCCGGATGTAGTTAGAATGACGACGCAGGACCCCAACTTAAAAATTTAGCATCAACCGGTACAATTGTCAATTATGAGCTCGATCAAGTGTGGCATGACTTTTTAGATGGAGATTGCATGTGGTCACGTACTCCCTGGAACCCCATAGTCACCCCTTCTCTGATGTGCTAGCCCAGAACATTCTCTGCCCCAATTCGCAAGACCTTTTGCATTCTC
>ONZH01002749.1:0-31755 GCA_900303285.1 Rhinella marina
AAAAACTCACTGCTCAGCATCAAGTCGGATGCTTTGCGCTTGTCACAAGAGACGGTGGAGGAAGATACGTCGCTTGATAGCCAGAGCACCCTCCGGTCTGTTTCTCAGCGCGTATCGGAGGAGGGGGATGAGGATGAGGAGGAAGAGGAGGAGAATGTCGGCGAGACAGTAGAGGGTACCAGTGCTCAGTCCTTAACTCTTGAGCGTGTATGGGCTGAAGAGGAGGACTTGGAGGAGGAGGAGGAGGAAATGGAGAGTCAGGCCAGTGAGGAGAGGGAATTCTTGCGTGTTGGGACTCTGGCGCACATGGCAGACTTCATGTTAGGCTGCCTATCCCGTGACCCTCGCGTTAGAAGAATTTTTTCAAACACCGATTACTGGGTGTTCACTCTCCTGGACCCACGGTACAAGCATAACCTTTCCACTCTCATCCCTGTAGAGGAAAAGAATGAGAGTGAATCAATATCAACAGGCCCTGGTGCACAAGCTGAAACAATCCTTCCCATCTGACGCCGCTTGCGGCAGAGGGCATGGTTCTGTGGGCCAAGTAGCGGGGGAGAGGAGTCGAGCAGGCAGCTTGTCCAGCACTGGCAGGGGAACGCTCTCCAAGGCCTTTGCCACTTTTATGTCACCCCAGCAAGACACTGTCACCTGTCCCCAGTCTAGGCAGAGTAGGGGGGAGCTGTACAGAAAGATGGTGAGGGAGTACCTAGCTGACCATACCAACGTCCGGACCGATCACTCTGCCCCATACAACTACTGGGTTTAAAAGCTGGACACGTGGCCTGAACTGGCGCTGTACGCCTTGGAGGTGCTGGCCTGCCCTGCCGCTAGCGTGCTGTCAGAGCGGGTATTCAGTGCAGCTGGTGGCGTCATCACCGATAAGCGTACACGCCTGTCAACTGACAGCGCTGACAAGCTGACGCTTATTAAAATGAACAAAGCCTGGATTTCACCGGAATTCAAATCTCCTCCGGGGGAAAGCAGCTAAAGATTAACATTACTTATGTATCCGATTCCTCTTCTCTACTCCTCCTACTCCTCCTCCTCCTTGTCATCTTTGCCTAACGCTGACCCAAAAAACGCCATTTTTTAGAGGTCCAACTGGCACTCTTTTACCACAATTTTTCCGGAGGTCCACCTACAGGCCCTCTCTCTAAACAATTTTTCCGGAGGACCACCTACAAGCCCTCTCTCTAAACAATTTTTCCGGAGGTCCACCTACAGGCCCTCTCTCTAAACAATTTTTCCGGAGGGCCCCCTACAGGCCCTCTCTCCAAACAATTTTTCCCGAGGTCCACCTACAGGCCCCCTCTCTAAACAATTTTTCCGTAGGGCCCCCTACAGGCCCTCTCTCCAAACAATGTTTCCGCAGTGTCAACTATAGACAGTGTAAAACAATGTTTCAGGAGCGTCAAACAGACAGTCCAAAACAATTTTTCAGGAGGCGCAAGTACCGACTTTTATAAAAAAATTTTTTTGCTGAGGGTAGACTGTATTCCGAAAAGAAAAAGATTTTTGGAGGGTCAACAAAAGCCATTTCACTGCATTCTCAGTCGGACAAAGTCATTGGTGGTGTAACCGCCATGCTGTGTCAGGCTAAATTTTTGGGTGCTTCACCAGCTACCGCATACTAATTCAGTCACTCTGTTGTCATCGCCGCCATACAGGGCCACGAAAAATGTTTATGTTGTTCGCCTGCTACCGCAGTGTCACTCGCTCACTCTGTTGTCACCACCATAGTGGTTTGCACTATAGCAGCCCAAGTCTGCACATTCCCCTTTTTATCTCCAAGTGATCTATACTGCACGTCACGTAAAAAAATAGGTTCTTTTGCTCTCAGTGATACAAATCCATTTCATAAAATCCTTTCTTTTTCTTTAACTGATCTATACTGAACGTTACTTTCTCTCTCTCCAAACTATTTTTCCGTATAGGTGCCGTATACAGTATTAAACTGAGAAGAATACATACAACACATGCCCCACTTGACAAATTTCAGAGTTGACAACCGTACTGGTTGATGCTAAATTTTTAAGTTTGGGTCCTGCGTCGTCATTCGAACTCCATCCGGCTATTGTCACCAACACACACGCTAGCCAAGGGGGCACTCCTCTGGCTCTTCCAGCTCAACCTCCTTCCCCCCAGCCTGCCCCCCACCTACAGGCCCTCTCTCCAAACAATTTTACCCGGATAGGGGACGTATTAGATTTTGAACTGATTTTTTTTTTTTGTTCTTTTAATTGGCTCCTGAGCTGTGATAGGCAGAGCATGGACACGTCCCCTTAGCTTCAGTAGAAAAGACACTCCCCTGGCCAGAGCAAGCTCTTTTTCCTTTTCCGTGTTCGAAAAATCCATGAAATATATAGTCCCAAGATAGGGGACGTATACGATTTTAAACTGAGAAGAATCGATACCACACATGCCCCACTAGTTCAAGCTCAATGTTGACAGCCGTACCAGTTGATGCCAAATTTTTAAGTGGGGGTTCCACCACTACCAGCCTAACCACCACCAGCATGAGCAGGTATACGAGTGCTAAACACTATGGAACCAAGGCCATCCGTTCCCCTCATGCGGGTCCCACCACTGCTCCTTCCCCTGTGTCACTCGCTGCCTCTGCGAGTCAACCCCCAGCCCAGGACCCCGGCACGAGCGCCTCCCGCCGGAAAACCACCCCTTCACCTCCATGATCCTCCACACTGTCCACCAATGTGTCCCTGCGCAACGTTCAGCTGTCATTACAGCAGACATTGGAGTGCAAGCAGAAAAAAAGTTCAGCCCACCTACATGCACAAGCCCTCAACGTCCACATACAGGGCCACGCTAAATTTTTTATGTGCTCTACCTGCTACCGTCGTGTAGCTCGGTCACTCTGACCGAGTCTGACCCTGGGGCCGCTCATGTACTGCCCACTTGGAGGATTGCGGGGCCTACCTCGGTCACGGTTTCTCAGACTTACTATGCCTCTTCTTCCAACCCCTCCTCCTTCGAATTACCATCCGTGCTTCACCTCCTGCTACCTCAGTCTAACTCGGTCACTCTGTTGTCACTGCCATGCTGCGTCAGGCTAAATTTTTGGGTGGCTCACCTGCTACCTCATCTAACTTGGTCACTTGTTGGTGTCACCTCCATGCTGTGTCAGGCTTATGCCTGCATCGTGTGGCTGGGGATAGGAGAGCAGTGCCAGCATGGGCATGGGTGATGGACCTTCGTTGCACCTAGTTGGGTGCTTCCCTAACATGTGATGGGCATGTGACTCACCTTTCTTGGTCTGGGTGAGCACAATTGCCATGAGGGTAAACACCAGGCTGTTGCTGGAGAATTTGGGGTAATGGTGGGATTAGGCAGCCTCAGAGGCATCCATGCATGCTGCCCCTGCTGTTTCCTGTCCATTTCCGTGGTGTTTCCATCATTTTCTGAGGTTTCCAGGTTTTCACCCAGCCTTCCCTAGGCAGAGCCTTGGTCCCCTGCAAAAAATGCTCGAGTCTCCCATTGACTTCAATGGGGTTCGAAACGAGCACCCGAGCATCGGGAAAAGTTCGTCTCGAAAAACAAGCACCCAAGCATTTTAGTGCTCGGTCATCTGTAATGATATCATAAATGTTGACACTACTTCTGATAGTTTACCACTCTGGTTGAGCTTAACTTATACATTTGTATATACTGTATTTATTGCCTATATCGGCTGATTGAGTATCACAGACCCTATATCTTTCCCGTAGTAGTCATAAGAGTTACAGAACGAGCAGAAACAAAGATACAGCAGAACTGTCTACTGTCCCTGCTCTGCAATATAACCAAGCAAGACAGCCAATACAAATCAAAACCAAATAGCAAACAGAAGGCAGATTCCACAAAGCACAAAACTACTAAGCTAGCAGCAATGAAATACAGTAGAACCACAAGTCCCAGAATACCAATGAACTAGACTAACATATAAGAATCTGGAAATAAAGGCACAGAACATTTTCCACACCTGGCAAAAAAAAAAGCACAGGAACTTTAAAGATTTAAAGGAAGACTAACTAATCAAAAACTCCTTCCTAAATTAAGCAGGCTATGCAAGTTGATAAAATGGACCAGAGTCAGGTATGATACAGATGCATGGCAACATCTTTAAACAATGTTAGTAAACAGGCAAAGAACAGGCAGCACGAAATGCCCTGTTGTTTGTAACACTCCCATTAATTGCTATCGTTGCTGTATTTGCTGAGCTCCCCCTAGTGGTGACTGCAGGCAGCCAGAGCTTTATCAATTACACTGGTATAGGGATTTCACTGGGAGAAATAAATCAGTGTATTTATGACAGTTTATAGCATTTACACTTTGAAAAATATAACATTCTTTTACTGATGTGCAACTGTGTCACATAGAGTCTTAACTTCAGTCAGAGGTCGACTCCTGGCAACCCTGCAGATCAGCTGTGTGAAGCACAGAGCTGGTTCTGATTCAAAATTACCTGCGCTTCATCTTCTTTCTTGAGGCAGTGTAATTACAACTGCTCACTGTACTGCCACTACAAGGGAGACAACACAGGAAATTTTGAAGTGTAAGCTTTGCTTGCATGAGCGCTGCTACAACTTCAGTGTATTGGCGAGGGTCCCGGGTGTTAAATCCCAAGTGATCTAAAATTGATGACCGATCCTGACGATAAATCACCAATATTATACTATAATACAAACCCTACAATTGCCTAAAATAACAAATTATGTTATACTCACCACTTTCTCCAGTATCATTCTTTGCCCCACTGGTCTGGCCCTCCTGCCACTGCTTGTTTACTATTTGTAGTGGTGATGTGCCGGTATAGTGCACATAACCACTGCAGCCAATTACTGTCCTTAGTGGTCTACTACAGATACAGTGATTGACTATAACGGTCACTTGCTGTACATGTGCACATCACTGCTCACATCATCACTGGTGCAGTCAGTCTCTTCTTCAGTAGATGTAATTGTATACCGGGATGTCACAACTGGCATGTCACTCACCAATGCAGTTTGTAGACAAACAAGCAATGGTAGGAGGAATAGACCAGCAATGCATAGAACAGCGCTGGAGAAAGGATTGAGTATACCATGATTTTTTAAATTTTTTTTTATTTAAGGCAATTGTTTGGCTGGTCTGAGATGTTTACCTTGGACAATACCTTTAATGAATTATAAAAGTAATTGGCAGATATGCTTGCCTCAACTTTTTGTCAGTATGCAAAATTTTCTATATTTTCTATAGAAGTCTTGCAGGGAACACAAGGATTAGCCTCCTAATGATCCGATCCATTTTTGTTGGAAAACAATTGAGGGGGTATTGTAGGAGGAAAGCTCTTGCTTTGGCCAGTTGTCTTACAGCCACACTCAGGATCACACACACACACATAGAATTTCTTTATATATTTCTCATTTTAAAAAGGTTATTTCACTGATCATTTTTAAAAGCTTAGACGAGCAAAAAAAAAGTTGTACTTAAGAAGAAGAAAGAAGAAACCACAGTACTCACATGAGTGGCATGGTCCCTTCAAACAGCTGATCGACAGGGGTGCCAGGAGTCAAACCTATTGATGGTCTACTCTGAAATAATCTGAACTTGCTTCTCTTTTATTGTACAATTATAGACTAACATGTTACAAGAAGTGAAATATGACTTTGAGGACACATGTTGCAGCTTTAGTACGGCTGAACACATGGGGCCTGATTGAGGGAAATGAAAGTCAGAAAGTGTAAGTGGAGAGCTACTTCATTTCCTTTCCAGTTTTTGACTTGACCTTTACAGTAGATTTATGAAGCTGTCAGACACAGTTACAAATATGTGGAGTTTAAAGACGAGTGCCAGAATTTTGCTCTTTCAGTCCATTGCATTTTTTACTGCCTGGATCTTGAAATCATAGACTGGGCCATAACCTTTTTTACAAGTTTCTCAATGACAACACATCACTATATTTCATTACATCGCACTTTTCAAATCACCATTCACATTCCTAGTCTAGAGTAAACCAAACAAAATCAATGTTTTATAGTGAACCCCTTCATGCAGAGGATACACCACCCATATATCAATAACCAATTAAGTGCATGCTGCCGGGATTTCGCCCAAGGTGTTTGGTATGTAGTCTGGTTGGAAAAAAATCTCTCTCCAGATGACTTTGCTGACAGGCACCTGTGACTCCGTGATTAAATATACAGAGAAAAAAACTAAATGACATTCATCCTAAACCTTACCCTTGAGCTCTCATCCATCATGATCATATGAGATTGCTCAAGCAAAATTACATCTGCGCCTAAGAACTTGAGTATAAAAAACTGAAAAGTACTACCTGTTTAATTGAGTGCAGCTCTTACTTCCCTCTCGAGTACTGGCAATGATGGTTTTACTCTTTGATATATTATGTAGTTTGTGATCATGAAAATTTGTAACCAAGAGGAGGGGAGGATTTGACATTCCTGGGACCCCAACTGAAGTTGTATCTGGGTGCTTCCACAGTTGTTGGCCCTCTAGGCCCAACTCTCAGTTTATCAGTGCAGGCTGGGCACTTCTATTACTGCTCTACAGCTGGGAAGAGACCTCCTGCCCATCCTGTGCCACCGTGCAGCTGAACCGGGTACACTAGTGATGGCTAACCTCTGGCACTCCAGCTGTGGTGAAACTACAACTCCCATTAATTTCTATGGAGTTTTGAGAACAGCCAAGCAATTCTTGGGAGTTGTACAGTAGTTTTACCACAGCTGGAGTGCCAGAGGTTAGCCATCACAGGGCTACACAGTCATAATGTCCGCTCCTTTGGCTATTTTGTTTTAGCTAACTGCTTGTGGCAAGCAGGGGTCCCTCTGATCTCTGGAGTCCTAAGCATTTTCTTGGTTTGTGTAGAGGTAATCCTAGACCAAAGGGATATATTCTATGTTGTCACCAACATAATACAGTTTTAAAAGGCATATCCACTGGAATATGCTATGACCTACCGTACTTAACAAATCACTGAATAACAATGCCACTGAAATAATGTTTATGGATGACCTGTACATACTGCAGTACTCTGATGATGTATATTTTCTCTTTCTTTTATTTTTCCAAATTATTTAACCATTATTAAAGGGGTTCTCCAGGCTTTTTAATATTGATGAGCTATCTTCAGGATAAGTCATCAATATCAGATCGAGGGGTTGTATGAAGGGAAGGTGCGCACAGTGTGCACATGTCGTCTATATTCAGATTATTCAGATATATTCTGATTATTTTTGCACTATTTTATGTTTCAAAGTTATTATTACATTTTAGAATAACATACAGTCATTATCACTGTAAGTTGACTGGCATTATGAAGTACATTAGAGGAAAAAGCAATGTGAGATAAAGTACAGTTGCCAATATATGGTATGATAATAAACAATAAAATAAAATACAGGCCCGGTTGTAGGCCATAAACAACAACACATATGAGAGAACATAATGACACAATCGAATATACCTAAATGGAAGAAATGGACAAGTATAGGTCTCATAATGCATTAAAGAGAGAGTTTTTGCATGGAAGAAGTGTTTGGAGATGTATAATCTAGCCATAAACCCCATTGGAAAGTAAATCTATGCACTGCATGGTCCTTATAGGCCATAATCTTCTCAAATGAACAAGTGGTATGGACTCTAGTAAGAATCTCTGTAGTTGTAGGGATACTGCTGGACTTCCAACATCTGGTAAGTGCCAGTTTAGTTGTCAGAAATAAGAAAGCTACTGGGATTCTACAACTAACTGGAATAGCATTCATTCCCATAAATAGTAATGCCCAGTAGGGAGATTTTTCAATACAAACGCGACAGAATTTAGACGCGATATTGAAGATCTCTTCCCATAAATGGGAGATCAATGGGCAGGACCACAGTATGTGTAAGAGGGTACCTCTTCCACCACATTGACGCCAACAGAGATGGGAAGTACCAGAGAATATTTTACTCAATCTGTCAGGGGTGAAATACCACCTCAGACAGGTTTTAATTGCTGCCTCAAATAAGGAAGTGAAACGAAAGGTAGATGATATAAATTTAAACGTTGCTAACCAATCAGCGTCAGGGAAAGTGACTTGTAATTCCTTGTCCCAGGCGAGTTGTGGTGTTGTTTTGGAAAAGGAGCCTTTGGAGCCTAGGGCCAGGTACAGTGGTTTGATGCCCCTAGAAGGACCAGTTAGGGAAGGAGTGGACCAAATTTCTAGCAAGTACACATCTGCAAACACCCTAAACGTGATCCTATTTTGTAATACATGGCGTACTTGTAAATATTTAAAGAAATCACTTCTGGGTAAGGAAAATTCAGATTGGAGGGTTGTAAAGGACTTTATAACATCTTGTTTATACAATTGGCCTACAGAGCGGAGGCCTTGAACCCGCCAATGTTTCAAATCTATTTTTGCACTATTTGTAGGAGAAAACTATTGGAGTGTATACTGTAGATATGCAGGGGAAAATGGATCTTTCACACAATGAACCATACGTGTCCCTCTTTGACTGTCCAAAACATTGGGAGGTATGTAATGGAGCTGTGTACAACAAACATTTATAGTCAATTCTTTTTGCAAAGTTGCATTATAATAATTTACTTGGAGCAAAGAAGAAAATTGTTGCAAAAGTGGGAATATGCATAAAAAAACATAGTAACATAGTAACAAAGTGACATATCTACATAAATGCAATAAACTATAATAAAGCACAATGTACTACAAAACAACACATACTATACGTCTCTTACGGTAAATGACTGAAGTGATGCTGATTCTTGTAACACTTACATCTGGATCAGTCACCAACATTCTTGGTTGTAAAGGCCCATGAGATGTCATGTGATTACACATCAAAAATAAGGAGAATACTCAAAAATGCTTTCTATTCTTCAGAGGACCGGAAACCAAAATGCTATTAAATGATATGAGATCTTTCGTTTTCAAATGATTGAATCAGATAAGTTTTGCTTTCAGGCACATCACAAAATAAGCTATGTGGTGCAATAATCATCCAATTTAAACTGTGTATTCAGCTCATTTATTCTGAATTTTAATTAGCGTACAATATAGCAATTACCGCTCTGGGCCGTTAATATATTCTGCCATTAATTTTATTCCATTTACATTGCAGTTTACCACAGGCACTTGTAATAGCCCTAGTATATATACTGTTCGTATCTATCTATCTATCTATCTATCTATCTATCTATCTATCTATCTATCTATCTATCTATCTATCTATCCCCTTTTGCTAAGCAGTTTTATACTTGTTTACTTAATTTTTCTACCCCTATTACAATATCTATGGTATGAAGACAACAAGGGGTATAGTGTATATTCACCTATCAGTGTTTTCCATGACCGTGAGTCCTTAGTGACACCACGGGTGCATGCCCTATTTTTGTCCATGGTTATGGATACCGCAGCCCATTATAATCTATGGGTCCATGAAAACCATGGACACAACACAGATGCTATCTATGTTTGCTCTGTGGTTTTCATGGATCTTTGGGATATGCCCAGGAAATTAATTTTCAGTGGATTACACATGAAGAGCAAAAAAATGGACATTCGGACCAAACACAGATTCTTCACGAACATCTTTATGGATGAGCCACTGACCATCTTGTCAATTCTTACATACCAATAAGTGGAAAAATGTTGGGAATGCATGAAGGCCAGGGAAGGGATTATGCATATGCAAAGTAGGCAGCTGCTAGAGGCACCATTGACTTAGGGGGTGGGGGGCACAGTTTATGGATTAAAAATAAATAATGCCGTGTTTAATCATCTGAAAATGATTTAGGTACCAGAGTCTGATGCATGCTTCATGGGTAAAGAAATATTTTAAAAATACAAGGGTTTGGAAAGAAATGAGGGAGGGCACGACTATGAACATGCTGAACCTCATAGGCAGAAGTGGAGGATATCTTTTAAAAACCCCTGAATTGAGCACCAAAAACTTGACAAACCTCTTAGTGGGGTTATTTGGAAATATTTCAAGCCTGGTAATTTTTTATAGTTTTTTATGCAGTCATTTATGACTTCTGGTCTGGGGCGTTTATAGTATGATAGACAAAATGATTGCTGTTAATGATTGAAAATCAAAATCAAAATCTTATTTTGGAAATATCATCAGAAGACCTAATTTATTGGGATGCAAAATTATGATAGGAAGGAATAAGAGATGTTGTATGACTACAGTGACAGAAATGATAAGTACATCCTTGAGCAGTCAAAAGAGTAAAGTTCACTAGGTGATATTATGGCAATCTTAAAAGGTTTGTCTAGGTGTCAGATATTGAGTACCTATCCTTACCATAGGTCATCAGTATCCAACTGTTGGGAATCCAATACCCAGCACCCCCACTGATCAGCTGTTCCTAGCAGCAACCCCGTGTTACACGTGGTACGTGTATGTATGAGCAGGTACAGTAAATAAAGTACTCTTGATGGTCCACAGACCCATCAGCATATGCATCAAGAGTATTTTCTGGCACATATGCTGATTTTATACACTGAACATGATGTGAATAGACACTAAAACTGCTTTCAATTAAATATTTCTCACTAGGCAAAGAAAATGAGGAGCAGAATAAACTGTGCAGGAAGATAAATGCCCTCAAAAAACTTTTGTAAGGTTGTAAATTATTCCTAGTTCCAGGATAATACGTATTTTTGCTGCTTTCCATTTTCAAGCTCACTGTCTAGTGCCGTTTTTATTGATTTCCATTTAAAAGCAGATAAGTAATAGCTTCCTTATCCGTAATAATTGCCCAGAGTCTCAGGTGCTCTTGACATCGCTGTCAGGATGTAGGCATGCATGATTGATTATCCAATTTATTGGTAATATTGTACCTGTCACTGTAGTTCAGTTGTGCCGGCTTTGACAAGTGCAAAAGGGTGTCCGTGACAGTTGCGGGAACAAGTGATGGGTTTAAGCATTCGGATGTTACCTCATACTATTCTGAATGACAGGTTGATAAATTAAAATTACAGTTGAAGAATACGACTTGGAAAAAAGGAGCCTGGTATTGATAGCAAGGAACCAGCATTGTGTAAGGTCAAAATTTCAATCTTCTATAAATTACTTAACGCAACCTTCCAGTCTAAATCCAAAATCTGACTGTAGGTGACTCTTGCCTAGTCAAAATACCTGGTGTATTCCAAGGGCAGCATTTTGCAATGGAAAGTCTGAGATGGTGCCATCTTAGAAAGAAGCTGATGGGTAACCAAAAAGAAGGACCAGAGGCAGCTAGGGAGCAACAGATGGCACTAGGTATGTTGACTATATGTATGTGTCATGTATTGTTAACTTTTAGCTTTGGACTGGAGGTTCGCAATAGGCTTTAAAGGGTTATTCTCATTTTAGACAATGGGGACATATCGCTAGGATATGCCCCCATTGTCTTATAGGTGCGGGTCCCACCGCTGGGACCCGCACCTATATCCAGAACGGAGCCCCCGCCCTCCATTCATTTCTATGGGGCAGCCGAAAATAGCCGAGCGCTGGCTCGGCTACTTCCGTCGGCTCCATAGAAATGAATGGGAGCGCACCGCGCATGCACGGCCCGACTCCCATTCATTTCTATGAGCGCAGCGGGGAGCTGCGCCTGGTGGTGGCCGGACCCCTGGAAACCCGGGGTCCTCCAGGCGCAGCGCTCCCCGCTCCGTTTTGGATATAGGTGCGGGTCCCACCGCTGGGACCCGCACCTATAAGACAATGGGGGCATATCCTAGCGATATGCCCCCATTGTCTAAGATGAGAATACCCCTTTAAGTAATTCCACAGTAAGGCTTTTCGTCCGGGAATGTTTGCAAAATAGCTGTCCACCGGAAGGAAAGAAATTTACAGTACAGGGCTAAAAGGAAAAAAAAAGCCAAAAATTCAGTCACTCAAGGAAGTCTCACTACTGCTATATATAAGTGACTATCCTGTAATTTAAAAGGGTTGCCCCATGAAAAATATTCTACAGTTTTCAAACCAGCATCTCGCTCTGAATACTTTTGTAATTGCATGTAATAAAAAATGTAGCATAGCCAGTGAGGTATTCAATGAAATGTATTTGAAGCGCCACCTGCTGTTAATTTTGTTTCTTATTTCTTTGACCTGCTCACTGAGATGGCCGCACATGCTCAGTTTCATCCTTCAACTGACTCCTGAGCTGTGATAGGGAGAGCAAGGACGCGCTTGATATAAATTTAGCAGAACAATGAATGGGAAGATCTCTGGATCCGCATGGGGTACTGGGCTGGTTCTAACTTTGTTAAAAAGAGATTGTCATGTACCAAATGATCTCTGATTTTCATTTTTTACATTATTCATGGGATAACCGCTTTAATAAAAGATGCATCAGCTCAATTGTTGAGCAACATTTATAATGCAAGTTTTTTTTTTTAATGGCAGAGGGATCTGGATGTGACTTCTTCCTCTTCAGCCATATGTACTTCTCTATTTGGCCCTTTAAACATGACTCAGGTTGTCATCCAGGCCACAGACGCACATCTATAGACTGCAGTTTTTCATAGTTGTTGCTCCTCTTCAGTGCAAAGTGGCTCTTGTTGGCTACATCACATCTACTGCCTCTTAAAGGGAGAAGAGAAGTGATCCTTAAGCTTCAAAGTAATTTAATAGTATTAACCGCATAAAAAAACGAAAAACATGATTATAAAGGTGACCGCTAATGTCAACAGCACTCTTCAGCGTTGGAAAATTATGTTTGATTACTTTAATTTGCATGGGCTTTATTATCACAAGAGCAAATATAAGTACAAACATAACAAAAGGATTGTGAGAGTTCTCAGAACTGGAGATATGGAGATGCAGTGCCTTAAAAAAGTATTCATGCCCCTTGAACTTTACCAAATTTTTCATGTTACACCAACAAGCTTAAACATATTTTATTGTGATTTTATGTTATAGACCAACAAAAGTAACAAGTATGTGTGAAGAGAACAGAAAAGAATACATGGTTTTCAAAGTGTGACGTGCATTTCTGTTCAGCCACCCAAGTCAATATTTTGTAGGACCATCGTTCACTGCAATTAGAGCTGATAGTCTTTTGCTGTATGTCTCTACCAGCTTTACACATCTAGAGGCTGAAATGTTTGCCCATTTGTCTATGGGCAAGCTAGTCCAGGTAGGAAGAAGTCACTCAGAATAACCTTCTGCCTGTGTCTGTTTCACTGGAAAGAGATGAGCAAGACAAGTCTCCATCCAAAGAGAAAACTGAGTGCAGAGAAGTGAGATTTGCACATGTTTTCCACAGAAATGCAGAGCAGTGTTAGCTGGACTATCATACTCCTCATCAGGGGCGTAACTACCATAGTATCAGACCATGTGACTGCTATGGGGCCCAGGGCAAGAGGGGGCCTAGTCTTAGTTGGGATCATCCCTTCTACTGTGGGTGAAAACTTGGTTAGGACTCTACCCTCTAAAGGAACAACTTTTAGCAAATGAGGCAGTGGAAAAATGGCCCAAGGGACATTGAAAGGGGTTTAGGGCGTAAACCCTTCTGTCCTGTGTGCGGGGCCTGGTTTGATCCTTGCTATGGGGCCCTTACTTCTCTATGTATGCCACTGCACCTCATGCATACTTGGTGGTCTCCATAATGTGAAAGAATATCCCCAAAAACCCAACAAAGTCCACTTAGCTCACCAGGGCAATTTTCTTTAGAGGCACGTAGTTTTCTTCTTGTTTTGGAAGGAGAAGCATAATTCCACAGACAGTCCATTTTGTTTTTTCCTTGCATGTCTCTTTTCCAATATTCCATGCGGTTTGCACTTGTCTTCTGGCCTCTTATTTTTCTTTGTTTTTTGAGAGAAAAAATATGGGTTCCCGGCAGCCTTAGAGTGTATATAACAATTTTCAGAATAACTGGAGCATATTTGATACGGACCTAAATCGAATTTCAAGAAATGTGCTCATCTTTAATTCCTGTTCTTGTTGATGTTATTAATAGTCTAGGGTTGTGAGGAAGGTCTATGTGTGACATTTTTTTTAGCAATGCTTGGATATTGATTTATTTCATATTCAATGTTCTTCTCTGCTTTCTTACTGAAGGTAAGTAAATATCTATGGCTTTGGCATACTGAACAGGTAGGTCTCTTCTCTAGGGCTTTTCACTTTCTCAAAGCTAGACACATCCAATCCTGTTGATTGACAAGAATGAATTTCAAGTTATTTGACCGTTTACCTCAGCATTTAGGAGTGTATATATCACCTGCTCATCTGGGGATTTTAGAACTGCTGAAGCCTGCTCAGGGTCATTGACAGGTGTGTAATACAGGGAATGTGTGATATGTCGAAAAAGGCCTCCTAAAGCTGAGTGTTAAAATGTTTAATACGTGTGCCTAATACGTTTCTTGTATATACATTCTCTCTGCACATTATGATACCAGGGAGAGCACAAAGGCTTGCTGTTTGGAGAAAGTCGCCAGGATGGTACAATCAATCTCCAAGGTGACAACTCTGAGACTCTTCCAGCTCCTATCCTTCTAGATATCAAGAGCATATACTTGTCTCTTGAAATGCTTTGAACTAGGTTGAAGATGCTACAATTTTAATGACAATACGCTGAGCTACCAATAACCACTTCAGAACTCGCTACATATCAAATGAGCAAAATATAAAAACAATCCTTGCTCTGCCTTTTACTTTAGTGCAAAGTGCATTAAGAATGAAGCATATCCCGCCACCACTACCGAACACAATGCAAGTACTACTGCATTTCCTATATCCCATTTAATTCAATTGTCTATTTAAAACTTTTATCAGTTTGATGTTATTTCTTATTTAGCATTATTTTATTAGTGTCATTGTCAGTATCATATTTATTATTTAGTATCATTTTTATTAATTACTAGCAGAAAGACCCGGCTTCGCCTGGGTATATTTCATCTATTTATTTAATGTTTCTGTGTGTCGTTGCAGAGAGAAAGTCAATGCAGCTGACAGATATTGATTTTTACCTTCATTTTTTCAATCCCTATTGGCTGCGGAGTGGGAGGGGGCGTGGTTTAATGGGACACGGGGGGGGGTTAAGTCCTTCATTTCAGGGTGGCCTGAATTATAGGTTAATGCCATGGTAATTTGAGGAAACACAATGGGTAGCAGTGGAAGAAAATATTGCTTTGCACGGGTATATTTAATCTATTTCATTTAATGTTTCTGTGTGTCGTTGCAGAGAGAAAGTCATCCTCCCTCCCATCCCTGCAGCTGACAGATGTTGATTTTTACCTTCAATTGTTCAATCTCCATTGGCTGCGGAGTGGGAGGGGTCATGGCCTGACTGAGTCGGGGGCGTGACGTTGCAAGACCTGGGGCCGGGTTTTAAGTCCTTCTTTTGATGGTGGCCAGAATTACAGGTCAATGCCATGGTAATTTATGAGGACACGCCATGGGTAACAGTGGAAGAAAACATTGCTTTGCACGGGTATATTTAATCTATTTCATTTAATGTTTCTGTATGTTGTTGCAGAAAGAAATCCAACTTCCCTCCCACCCCTGCAGCTGACAGAAGTTGATTTTTACCTTCATTTTTTCAATCCCCGTTGGCTGCGGAGTGGGAGGGGGCGTGGCCTGACAGAGTCGGAGCGTGGTTTCCCGAGATCTGGGGCGGGGGTCAGAGTGCCATGAATTACAGGTCGATGACATGGTAATTTATGGGGACCCGCAATGGGTAGCAGTGGAAAAAAACATCTTTTATTAGTACTGAATGGTTGTAGTCTACAATTAGTCAATTTCATCTACGATTTTTGTGTGTCGTTGCAGAGAGAAATTCACCCTCCCACCCCTGCACCGTTTTCTTTTCAATCCCCGTTGCCTGCGGAGTGGGAGGGGGCGTGGCCTGGCAGAGTTGGGGGTGTGGATTATCAAGATGCTTCGAACGGTTGTAGTCTGAAATTAGTCTATTTCATCTAAAATTTTGTGTGTCATTGCAGAGAGAAATTCACCCTCCCACCCCTGCAGCTGACAGAAGTTTATTTTTCCCTTCATTCTTTCAATCCCTGTTGGCTGCGGAGTGGGAGGGGGCATGACCTGATAGAGTTGGGGGTGTGGCTTAGCAAAGCGCTTCGCATAGGTGATTTAATCTATTTCATTTAATGCTTCTGTGTGTCGTTGCAGAAAGAAAGTCAACCTCCCACCCATCCCTGCAGCTGACAGAAGTTGATTTTTACCTTTATTTTTTCAATCCCTGTTGGCTGCGGAGTGGGAGGGGGCGTGGCCTTACAGAGTCGGGGCGTGGCTTAGCAAAGCGCTTCGCATAGGTGCATTTAATCTATTTCATTTAATGTTTCTGTGTGTCGTTGCAGAATGGCTGTGGAGTGAGAGGGGGCGTGGCCTGACAGAGACGGGGCGTGGCTTAGCAAAAGGCTTGGAACAGTTGTAGTCTATAATTAGTCTATTTCATCTAAAATTTTTGTGTGTCGTTGCAGAGAGAAATTCACCCTCCCACCCCTGCAGCAAACAGAAGTTTATTTTTACCTTAATTTTTTCAATTCCCATTGGCTGCGGAGTGGGAGGGGGCGTGACCTGACAGAGTCTGGGGCGTGGATTAGCAAGACGCTTTGCATGGGTGTATTTAATCTATTTTATTTAATGTTTGTGTGTGTTGTTGCAGAAAGAAAGTCAACCTCCCACCCATCCCTGCAGCTGACAGAAGTTGATGTTTACCTTTATTTTTTCAATCTCTGTTGGCTGCAGAGTGAAAGGGTGTGGCCTGACATAGTTGGGGGTGTGGCTTAGTGAGACCTGGGGCGGGGGTTTTAAGTACTTCTTTTAGGGTGGCCTGAATTAAAGGTCAATACCATGCTTATTTATGAGCCCACGCAATAGGCAGCAGAGGAGGAAAACATCTTTTATTACTACTGAACTGTAGTAATAGAAAAACACATAAGTTATATTTATGGTAACCGGAATACCTTTAACAGTGTCAGTAAATAGAAATGGATGAGATCCTCAGCTGCTGATAATTACCTGGTTGTTATGGAAACCTGCCCTCCCTGTGTGTGCCTTTGCAGAGAATGGCAGTTGGAGTTTAAAACCAAAGTTCCCAGTTGTAATGTTGGCTAATGGAGATCATATTTTGGGAATATCTCAGGAACGGTATGTCCTAGAGAGATGAGACCTGGTCTAAAACCTCGCCGGACACCTGATGTACCTGTGTGCCGAATTTGGTGAAAATCAGTACAGTAGTTTGGCCGCGCATAGAGAACAGACAGACAGACAGACAGAAACTCATTTTTATATTATTAAGAGATAATTATTTATTACAGCATATTATTTATGAATGCCACAGTTTACAGTGATTAAAGGGGTTGTCCGCTTTATTTAAATTGATGACCTATCCTCAGGATAGGTCATCAATATCAGATCGGCAGGGGGGGGGGACGGTGACTCCCAGAACTCCTGCCAATCAGCTGTTTGAAGAGCATGCTGTGCTCTTACGAGCACTGCGTTCTCTTTACTGTTTACCTGATTGCCGTTGCAAAAGCAGTGCTGAGCAGGTGTAATTACACCGTTGAACTGAATAAGAAGGAGCTGTCCCATTAAAGTGAATGGGACGGCTTAGGCAATTTATTGCATCTGCTCACTGCAGAGGTTGCAACAGCGAGCAGATAAACAATGAAGAGAAGGCAACACTTATACAAGCACAGTCTTCTTTTCAAATAGCTGATTGGCAGGGGTGTCAGGAGTTGAATCCTCATCGATCTGATATTGATGACCTATCCCGTGGATAGATCATCAATATAAATAAAGCAGATAACCCCTTTAATGTAATCCAATGATATTCTGAACTCTGTTTCTCTGTAGGCAAACAAACATTTGTTAAAAACATCAATTTCAACAGCACAAGGCTGTCACTAGAGGGGGCTAACAAACTATATTTGTACATCTAGTTTGAACTCTTTGGGGGAATTTATGAAATCATGAACATTGGTTTTCTGGTGTATAAAAATCACAAAGTTTGGTACCGAGTAGAGATGAGCGAATAAATTCTAAATTAATGGGATTCATTAGGAATTTCACAAAAATTTGTCTGCCAAATAAATCTGAAGTTTAGGCAATTTGTTATGGACAAATCCAGTTGCAAAGACACCAGTGCCATTTTACTGTGAAAATTAGGGAAAATCATGGGAAGGGTAAAGATGGAGGTTCACATAACACTGGGAGAGAGGGATGGAGGGCTTGCCATGATCACGAGTGGGATTCAGGCAGGTCCTTTTGCTGAGAACATCATAGAATGCCAATCTAAGAGCATGTCTTTTGACTATGTCTGACAAAAAACTATTACAGAAACAAGTCAGTAATATAGCTGTACTAGGGACACTATAAGGAGATAATTGTGGTTTTATCAGGGAAACCATAACATAGAAAGCAATGGACTGGTAACTCTGAGTTGTGTGTTGTTTCATAATTCATACAAGCTTGCAAAAACTACTAAAACTGCTTTTCTTTACCCGTGTTAGTGAACATGTTTTACTGCAAAAACTGCATTACCAGACCAGTATTAGTGAATGTGTTGTATTACTTCAGGGTACTGTGTGGTTACAGCATAAGAATTTTACTTTATAAAGCACATTAGTATACCCATGTTATTTAACATGTTTTATTGCAAAAACTGCACCACTATAATTTTATTATACATATTTTACTTCAAAAACTGCATTAATATACCTGTGTAGACTGTAGATAAACACATTTATTGCCAAAATTGCATTATTACAATAGTAACCAGTGTGCAGTGTGTTTGTAGACGGGATGCAACATTTAATAGCACCTTTTTCTTTAAGTTACAGAAAAACACTTGCAATTTTGCTAGTACCATTTAATAATCTTTGTACCAAGCCTGTGACTTTTCATTTATAGGCCTCATGATATCTGGTAAAAAGAAGAGTGCAGAAAAAAAGATCCAATCCTTGTCATGCCGAAACAGCCTGCCGAATTTCTAAAAGTTGATGTGAACAAAGCAACAATTTACACAGAGCTGGAGCTACAGTAGCATGTTAAATCATGGTCAGTGGTCATCACTAATGCTTAGAGCACCGGGTTTGTATCCAACCAAAGGAGAATTTTGCCTGAAGTTTGTATGTTCCCCCCATGCAGCTGCATGATTCGTCTAGGTGGCTGGATTTCCTTTCATACTCCAAAACTATTCTGTTGAGTTAATAAACTTCCTTTTAAATTGAGATATAACTGATATATTCTGTACAAATTCTGTACGGGGTTTGTCACCACTCTTATTGGTATTTGTCTCCATTGGGGCTCACAATCTAAATACCAGTTAACCTGTGTTTTTGAAGTATGGTATTCAGAGGAAACCCATGCTAACATGTGGAGAACTTACAAAGCTTTTGGATTCAGAATCAGGACGCCAACACTACAAGTCAAAATTGCTAGCACTGAAGTTTGTAGAATCATCGTATACATTCAAGAACAAATGTACAAAGCAATGCTTATTGTTTAGTTGTAAAATAAAGGTGGGTTTACTACACCGGCAGACACTATTATAGTGCATTTAATGGCCATGACTAACCTTGTGCATTCTAGACATGCCTGCACCCAACTTGCTCTGATTGTTTGAAAGTGCATTGTGCCTACATTAAACCATTCATCCAGACTAGCTAGGAAGGCTTTCTAAATGAGTTGTATAGTTCTCTATTCATCCCTGATGTACTGTACTAAATGCTTTATCCATAGTAAGCAGTGCCGAGTCTTGACTATGAAAAGTTGAGGTTATGCAGTATCCACTTTGAAATCTACCTTATCCTTCTTCACTCAATAAGCTTTTCGGCATGCTACTATTAACAGAACTAACTTTTTTATTTCATGGCAAAAGACATAATAAATAGAAAGTCTAGAAAAATAGAAATTCTGTCATTTTCTAAATGCTTCTAAATTGTATCCTTTTATGATGAATATTTTCAGTACAGGTAAATACTTACATGCTTAAAGGGACACTTCCATAATTTTTTTTCTTCCATATTAACAGCCTGTATTTTAATATTCTTTTTTTTGATATAATAGATATAATATGGTTTCCTGGATATAATGTTTTGAGGTCACTCCCTCTATGCTACTTCCTGTTCTGGCTCTTAAACTTCCTGTTTAGACTTTTAGCATGGCTCACAGCCTTGCTTGACTTTCTTAGTCAGACCTTTCCCTCTGACCAGAGACAGCCCCCCCTGTAGTAACACAAATAGATATTATAGTAATCAACATGCACTTCTGTGGGCATCTTTGACTAGGCCTTTAACGAGAACAATAGAGCTGTCATACTGTTATACCAATTCTATACCTACTATTATACAAGCAGATAACATATTCCCCTAACAGCAGCAGTAAAATAACAATAGATTACCTACCTATATAGGAAGTCTAATTTGTGGTGACTGCTACAGAAAGACATTTTTTTGTATTTAATTTTTATTGGTATAGTACTACTGAAATGAAATAGAAAAACAACCAATAATTCTAACAAAAATGTTCTATGAATAATGAGTTAAAAGGGGACACCTCCAGACAGAATTGTCCCTTCCCAGTGTAATTGGAGTACACATGATCTACTGATATATTATTGTGATCATTGTACAGGTTATCATGGTCAATGTATTTTGTTCTTCCTCTGGGCGTCTTAAATAATATTATTATGTTTTATATGGTCCTTTTTAGTGATTGCCTTTTGTTTTGCATTGATGCTTATTTTTACCATCTGAATTTATTTTCCTCTAAATAACTATATCTAGTTTATGATGTCCTCTTGTATAGAACTGGATATCCCTATTGTTGGTGGTGGTGACTTGTGCAGAACCATCTAGAACTTTTGAGTTAAAACTGCTGACAGAATCACTTTAAGCAGCAAATGAGCTCAGGAAATAGTTATTATGGTTTAATCCCCTTTCATCACTTACTAATAGTTGCTGTGCTAATACCCTGGTAGTTACAACCTTTCCTGTAGCTCAGATCATAGTCATTATAGTTAATATTTTTAAGTTTCATCATATAATTAATACCTCACCAGAAAGTCCTTTTTTTGGGGGGGAGTAGGGGATCTTCCCTAAAATATCCAACCATCTTGACAAAGATCTTGACATTTTTTCAGCAGCGGTGGTCGTGCTTGTATAGGAACAGTATAAGAAAAGCGTTGGCTTCTCTAGTGGCTGGGACCATGAGGGCACACATAGGCACACATGCACAGCAGCTCCCGTCCTTCCCGTCCCTACCACCTTGTATCTGCACTGCAGCTCCCGTCCTGACCACCTCATATCTGCACTGCATGGGGGGTGGTAGCCCTTGAAAACGTGTAGTGTATAATGAGATGGAAAAATGAAACCAGTCATTAAAGGAAGCAATATGGACAATCACAATACATTAGTTAGTGCCTTGTATTAACTTTCTCTACCTGATAAATGTCATTTTGTGAAGTGAGACAACCCCTTTAAGAATAGGTATAACCCCTTTAATGTACATTGATTTGTTGTCCACAATCTAAATGACATAAAACCTCATGCAGAACTCAATATATCTGCGCCTAAATTTATGCCTAAATTTTCTTTCCTTGGAAAAATGAAGGTTTATCCTCCAGAGACTACCTGGCTTCCAGGACACAGTGCAGCAAAGCCTTCTAAATCCAAATACAGTGATGGTGATGTACTCCACAGTAAATTTGCCCTATTTCTACGCTGCACCGAATTCAACATGACAGTTTAGTGCAATGGGAAAAGTCAGTTTCAGCGGCATGCCAATCACATCATGTTTAAAGGGATTCTGCAGCTTTTTTTTTACTGATGACTTATCCTCTGCATAGATGATACAGTGCCTTGCGAAAGTATTCGGCCCCCTGGAACTTTTCAACCTTTTGCCACATTTTTCCGTCTTCAAACAAAAAGATATAACATTTTAAATTTTTGGTGAAGAATCAACAACAAGTGGGTCACAATTGTGAAGTGGAACGAAATTTATTGGATTAGTTAAACTTTTTTTGTAATAATAAAACTGAAAAGTGGGGCGTGCAAAATTATTCGGCCCCCTTGCATTAATACTTTGTTGCGCCACCTTTTGCTGCGATTACAGCTGCAAGTCGCTTGGGGTATGTCTCTCTCAGTTTTGCACATCTAGAGACTGAAATTCTTGCCCATTCTTCCTTGCAAAACATCTCGTGCTCTTTGAGGTTGGATGGAGAGCATTTGTGAACAGAAGTTTTCAGCTCTTTCCACATATTCTCAATTGGATTCAGGTCTGGACTTTGACTTGGCCATTCTAAGACCTGGATACGTTTATTTTTGAACCATTCCATTGCAGATTTTGCTGTATGTTTGGGATCATTGTCTTGTTGGAAGATAAATCTCCGTCCTAGTCTCAGGTCTTTTGCAGACTGCAACAGGTTTTCATCCAGGATGGTCCTGTATTTGGCTCCATCCATCTTCCCATCAATTTTAACCATCTTCCCTGTCCCTGTTGATGAAAAGCAGGCCCAAACTATGATGCTGCCACCACCATGTTTGACAGTGAGGATGGTGTAATCAGGGTAATGAGCTGTGTTGCTTATACGCCAAACATATAGTTTTGCATTGTTTCCAAAAAGTTGGATTTTGGTTTCATCTGACCAGAGCACCTTCTTCCACATGTTTGGTGTGCCTCCCAGGTGGCTTGTGGCAAACTGTAAACAAGACTTTTTATGGATATCTTTGAGAAATGGCTTTCTTCTTGCCACTCTTCCATAAAGGCCAGATTTGTGAAGTGTTCGACTGATTGTTGTCCTATGGACAGTCTCTCCCACCTCAGCTGTAGATCTCTGAAGTTCATCCAGAGTGATCATCGGCCTCTTGGCTGCATCTCTGATCAGTCTTCTGCTTGTTTGAGATGAAAGTTTAGAGGGACGGCCGGGTCTTGATAGATTTGCAGTGGTCTGATACTCGTTCCATTTCAATATGATCGCTTGCACAGTGCTCCTTGGGATGTTTAAAGCTTGGGAAATCTTTTGGTATCCAAATCCGGCTTTAAACTTCTCCACAACAGTATCACGGACCTGCCTGGTGTGTTCCTTGGTCTTCATGATGCTCTCTGTGCTTTAACCCTTAGGCTCCCAGCGCCGTACGTGTATGGCGCAAAAATCACTGCCGCAAGTACCAGCGCCATACATGTACATATCAGCGGCGGGGGTCCGGCTGTGTCCAGGTGTCGGACCCCTGCTGAATGTGCCAGCATCAGTGAAAACACCGATGCCGGCGCATTAACCCTTCATGTACCGCGGTCAGCGCTGACCGCGGCACATGTGGTGTGCGGGAGTAAATGAACTCAGGATGGCGAGCGGGGGGGCCATCGGGTCCCCGTGCTGCTGTGACGGGGACCCGATGGCTCGGATAGCAGCCCGATGCCTTCCTTAGGCATCGTGGCTGCTATCCCTGCGTGCCTGTGCGATCCAGCCCCCTGGATCACACAGGAAGCAGGCTGTAAGTGTATTACACTTACAGCCAATGCATTACAATACAAAAGTATTGTAATGCATTGTAAAGGGGATCAGACCCCCAAAAGTTAAATAAAGTGGAAAAAAAAGTTAAAAAATAAAGTTTCCTAAAAAAAAAAATAATAATAAAAGTTTCAAGTAAAAAAAAAGCCATTTTCCAAAAAAAAGTTAAAAAAATTGTAAAAAAAAAGGTAAAAAAAGAAAGATAAACATATTAGGTATTGCCGCATCCGTATCGACCGGCTCTATAAAAATATCACGTCATCCCCCCTGCCAGGTGAACGCAGTGAAAAAAAAAAAAAAACGTGCCGAAACAGACATTTTTTGGTCACCTTTCCTTACAAAAAGTGTAATAGCAGGCGATCAAAAAGGCGTATTTATCCCAAAATGGTACCAATCAAACCGTCATCTTGTCCCGCAAAAATGATACCCTACCTGAGACAATCGCCCGAAAAATAAAAAAAATATGGCTCTTTGAAAATGGCAACACAAAAAAAATATTTTATTCTGTTCAAAAATAAATCTAATGTGTAAAACTTTCCAAAAATAAAAAAGTTATTTGGATATTGGGTACCACCGCGTCCGTAACAACCTGCTTTATAAAAATATTACATGTGATGGCCCCCCAGGGGAATGCTGCAAAAAATAAGAAATAAAAACTATGCCAAAACAACCATTTTTTCCCCTCTTGCCTCACAAAAAGTGTAATAGCAGACGATCAAAAAGGCGTATTTATCCCAAAATGGTACCAATCACACCGTCATCTTGTCCCGCAAAAATGATACCCTACCTGAGACAATCGCCCAAAAAATAAAAAAAATATGGCTCTCTGAAAATGGCAACACAAAAAAAGATTTTATTCTGTTCAAAAATAAATCTAATGTGTAAAACTTTTCAAAAATAAAAAAGTTAGACATTTTGGGTATCACCGTGTCCGTAACAACCTGCTCTATAAAAATATTACATGAGATGGCCCCCCAGGCGAATGCTGTAAAAATTTTTTTTTAAAAACTATGCCATAACAGCCATTTTTTTTCACCTTGCCTCACAAAAAGTGTAATACCACACGATCAAAAAGGCGTATGTATCCCAAAAGTGTACCAATCAGACCGTCATCTCGTCCCGCAAAAAATGAGCCCCCACATAAGACAATAACTCAAAAAAATAAAAATCAATGGCTCCCGCAAACCAATCCATCAAAATCTGAGTCCTGCCATGTGCCCCCACAGCAGTTTACCACCACATATGGGGTATTGCCGTATTCAGGAGAAAATGGGGAACAAATTATAGGGTGCTTTTCTCCTGTTACCCCTTGTGAAAATGAAAAATTTGGGGCTAAAGCAACAGTTTATTGGAAGAAATGAAACTTTTCATTTTCACAGCCAAGTGTTTCCAAATTCCATAAAACGCTTAGGGGGTCAAAGTGGCCAGTACCCCCCTTAATATATTCTTTGAAGGGTGTAGTTTCCAAAATGGGGTCACTTTTTGAGGGTTTCCACTGTAGGGGTACGTCAGGGTCTCTCAATTACAAAATGGTGCCTAAAAACTATTCTAGCAAAATCTGCCTCCAAAATCCATATGGCGCTCCTTTCCTTCTGACCACTGCCACAAACCCATAGAGACGTTTACCACCACATATGGGGTATTTCTGTAAACTGCAGAATCAGAGTAATGTATATTGAGGTTTATTTTGCTGTTAACCCTTGCTGTTTTGCAAGAAAAAATTATTAACATGAATAATCTACCAAAAAAGTGAAATTTTGAAATTTCACCTCCATTTTCCATTAAATTTTGTGGAACAAAGTTTGTAACCGCAGTTTTTTATAATTTGAGGGGTGTAGTTTCTAAAATGGGGTCATTTATGGGTGGTTTCCATTACGTAAGCCACTCAAAATCACTTTATATCTGAATTGGTGCTTAAAAAAATGGTTTTGGAAATTTTGTTGAAAATTTGAAAAATGGCTTCTAAACTTCTATGCCCTCTAACGTCCCAAAAAAGTAAAATGACATTTATAAAATGATGCCAACATAAAGTATACATATGGGGAATGTAAAATAATAACTATTTTTTGAGTTATTACTATGTATTTTGAAAGTAGAGAAATTTAAATTTTGAAATTTGCAAATTTTTCCAAATTTTTGCTAAATTTGGTATTTTTTTTATAAATAAAAATGAAATATTTTGCCACAAATCTTCTACTATCGTGAAGCACAATATGTGACGAGAAAACAATCTTAGAATGGCCTGGATAAGTAAAAGCGTTCCAAAGTTATTACCACATAAAGTGACACATGTCAGATTCGCAAAAAACGGCCTGGGATTTGAGGTGAAAAGTGGCCCGGTACTGAAAGGGTTAAACAGAACCGCGAGACTATCACAGAGCAGGTGCATTTATACGGAGACTTGATTACACACAGGTGGATTCTATTTCTCTTCATCAGTCATTTAGGACAACATTGGATCATTCAGAGATCCTCAATGAACTTCTGGAGTGAGTTTTCTGAACTGAAAGTAAATGGGCCGAATAATTTTGCACGCCCAACTTTTCAGTTTTATTATTACAAAAAAAGTTTAAATGATCCAATAAATTTCGTTCCACTTCACATATCTGACCCACTTTTGTTGATTCTTCACCAAAAATGTAAAATGTTATATCTTTTTGTGTGAAGCTTGAAATGTGGCAAAAGGTTGAAAAGTTCCAGGGGGCCGAATACTTTCGCAAGGCACTGTAAGCATCTGATTGGTGGGGTCTGACACCCGGGAACCTTGAGAAAGCTACGGCGCTGGCAGCAGCACCGTGGCCTTCTTCTTGTTTCCTAGTGACGTCACGACTAGTATCAGTGGTCTGGGCGTGGCTAAACGCCTTCAATGGGGCTTAGCCTAGATCAGTGATACTAGTTGTGACGTCACTGGGCCTGAGGTAAACCGCTGATCGGCTGGGGTCCTGGGTGTCGGACCGCGCCAATCAGATGCTGATGATCTATCCAGAGGATAGGTGATTAGTAAAGAAGAAGCTGCAGAACGCCTTTAAGTGGGGAACGTCTAAAAGGTCTGAATATTAAAAACTAGTGCAGACCCTAGCAAAGAAATACTATATAAACATATACTGTCCATATTTACAACTTCAATTTTCCTATTTTAAAAGTCTTGGAATACTAAAGTTTGCCTAGCAAAGTCACACATTACAGCTTTGCAAATGCGTTAACATGCAGTAAAAAGGAGGAAATATATTTGCAAATGTCTTACGGGAAGAAGGTATTATAAAATGCTTCTACTAAAAGGACACAAAATTTAGTAATAAGTTAGAAAAACGCTGAAACCAAAAAGCCCACAAAAGTTATCTTTGAATATTTACTGGCACATTGCTGACTGGTAGATCTTAGTGCAATTTTAGCTTAGTACCAGTGCCATATTCACTAATCCGTGTCTACCAAGTTGGGTTACAATGCTCCACTTAGCCCTCATGCACAAGACCATGTAACAGTGGCTGATGTGTGCCGCTGTTCTCCTGCTTATTTCTGCGGTGCCCTGTTCAGCGGTGATCTGCTGCCAGTGCTTCCCCATTCACCACTGTAGTCCTGAGCTCTGTCCTTGTAGGTACTGTCAGTTCTGGGATCCGCTCCACAGATCCTGTGTGTATCAGATGCCTCAGCGTCAAGGTCCTTGTGTCCTGCTAAGGTTGCTGATATGACCCATGCTTGTGTTTCTGGACTCCGCTACCTGTTTGATCTCTGTCTGCTTGCCTTGACTCTCTTGTTGCTCACCTGGATTGCCTGACCTGTACCTGTGCCACCTGCCCTGACCTATTGCTTGTTTGACTTCGCCTCTGTCTCATCCTTCGGTCCTGCACTGTTGCTCCGGGTTATGACTGCTGACTACCTCTGTACCTCTGCAACTTTGCTGGTACCTCCTGGTCTGCCTGGACCAGCTGCCTCGTGTGCCAATCCTCCTCAAGAGGTAGCGACCTGGTGTTCCTCTCGGGAAAGTCTATCCCCACCATCAGGAGAACTGTGAAGAACGATGGGTTCATTTAGACAATGCCCTTAGAGGAGGTAGAATGCGTGGCACAGTGGATTCACACCCGCTGGTTCGTGACAGACCAGATGTATTTTGTTGTCCACAAACTGCGGATCAGCAAAATATAGATACCGGCCGTGAACATGCCACATTTCCTTAGAACTGGTTATTCTTTTCCCCAATATGGACAAGAATAGGACATGTTTTATCATTTGCGGAAAGGCCGCCAGTTGAGATCAGTGTCCTCTCTGCATTATGTGCAGCCCCATAGAAATGAATGGGCCCGTGTGCGATCCACATGAAATGTGGATCAAATGCGGACTCAAAAACGGTCATGTGCATGAGTGGTCAAGGAATATGGTGCAGCTGTAGAGCTATGCCGGGTTGTACTTGGAATAGCTCAATGCCATTTGTCCATATGGAGAAACAGAGACAAACCTTTAGTAAATAAGTCATACAGTGTGCAACATGCAAGTCACTTTTTTTCCTGACACTTCGGGGGTGTCACAAAAAATGGGCTTTTCATTGCAATGACACCATTTCATTTTGATCCATGCTTATTAACGGCATCAAGAGCGGCATCCAAATAAGTATCATGATTTTACTTGGATTATACGAGAGCAGAGAGGGAGGTTGTTGCTGCCGGAAGCTTCCTCTCAGTAAGCTTTACACATGCGGCAAAACCTTCCGGCAAGCGTAGCTGGACACTGCCATGTACTTCCAGACCCCATTGATTCTAATAGCATCTGGTGGGGATCCAGCTGCTTTCTGGCATGAGCGCTGGGTTTTAGGACACTTTTAGGACACCATTGTCTTAAAATAAGGACATCTACACATTTGGACAAAATTGTTGGCGCTCTTCAAACCTGAGACAGCTGGAGCAGTTTGCTCATGAGGAGTAAAAGGTGCAGAAGTATCACTGAGAGTAACAGAAATCACTTGATTGCAGTGATTGCTTCAAAAAAAATTATGTAACAAAATATTAAGTTAAGGGCATTACCTTTTTTTGTCGAGGTCAGTTTCATTAGTTTGTTTTATAAATTATTCCGCTGAGCCACAATTCAAAAGCAATGTCTGATTTTCATAAGTTGATTTTCAATACATTTTTATTTATTATTACTTTTGTCAGTTTCTTGTAATTTCATTAATGGAAGGGTTCCAACAATTTTGTCCACATGTATATGAGATGCACATAACAAGTGGGGTTGAGAGCCTGGCAGTGCAGAGCAATACATCTCATAATTCTGAGAAAAGGCATGCAGGCAGTAGAGCAAGAGGAGAGTCACTAAGAGACTACTGTTCTCCATCAAACTATGGAGGGAATTCATCGTTACCACCCCCTTCCCCCCAACACACACACAAACCAATTTTCTGGGGTATTTTGCAAGCCCCGCTGCTGCTGCATTTCTACTGACCACTTTCCAAAAAAAGGGAGTGTGGTGGGAGCTGGTAGGGGGCAGTGGGACCAGCACACTTATCTTCTCTTACACTACTTTTCTGGCATAAATAAAGACAGAATTCTACGACAGTTTTCTGTTTAGGTACATGGACTGCCGGAGGATGTGCCTAATGTGCCATAAATTAGGCCCAGTCTCCCTTAGTAAAGGAGATATCATAGATTGGTAAAAAACACCCTGGTCTATGTGTACAGCACTCACTCCATTTTCCCATGGTTTTACCTAATTATTTGCATTTCCCATGGATGGAGTGCTGATTTTGAAGTTGCATAATTTATTTGCAACAGATAAATATTGCATTTTCCGCACTATAAGGCATACTTGTTTTCTCCCAAAAGTGGGGGGTAAACGGCAGTGCATCTTATAATGCAAATACTAATGAGCACTTTCATTATGGAAGTGCTCATTAGTACAGTAGAATCGGGGAGTGGTGAATATAGTGAGTTCTGGCAGTACTCGCCACTCCCAGTCTTCTCCGGTCACCTTCGCTGTGTTCTGGCGCTGTGTCACTGTGTGACATCAGGTCACAGTGCAGCACTGCAGGAAAAGCACCCTGGATCTCCCAAGTGGTGGCGCCATCCAGAGCAGAAGAGGTAAGTTCTTTTATTTACTTGTTGTCTGATCTGAAGTCTGATGACAATTGGGGATCTGATTTGGGGTCTGACCTGAGGTCTGATGAAGATTGGGGTCTGATTTGGGGGTCTGATGAAGATTGGGTTCTGATCTAATGTCTGGTGAAGAAAAATATTTTTTTCTCATTTTCCTCCTCTAAAACCTAGGTGCATCTTATGGTCTGGTGCGTCTTATGGTGTGGAAATGTGGTATATAAAATGTATTAAATTCTATTTTGTCTTTAACTTCAGAATTGTTTGAATTTTTTTATGTCACAGATGATATCAGAAAATGAGGAATGCTGATAACTAAACACAATCATATAACAATATGTAATTAAATATTCCAGTTAGAACTAGACTTTCAAACATACAATGGTAGAATAATGCCTCAGGCAGCACTTTTGCGGAGACAGCAAATTTCTGAAAAAAATGCATTATGGCCTGTACATAACGCAGCTGAGATCAGTGGTCCTGGCAGATGCTTTATATAAAATGGAAAAAACTGCAGTGAACAGCACTTATGGTGATAAAACCAAATGGAAAAGAAAAGTATTTATGTACATTTTCAAGAAAAAGTCATTGAACCCTTTGGAAGTACCTAGATTTCTGCATTGATTACTAATACAATGTGGACTGATTACTCAACAACACATTATAGACAACACAATCTTAGTTAACTAATAACGGATGTTCATGTCTTTTATTGAGCTCATTGAACAAACATTTATAGTGCAGGAGGAAAAACCAAGTTAACCTCTGTGTTAAAGACTTCTCCAAGAATTAATTGGCAAAAGGTGTTTCAATTGAGGAGATTGGAAGAGTGAGATTCACATGTGCTTTGCCCATTAAAGAAAGGCACACAAAGCCTAGTTACTGACAAGTAGAGATGAGCGAGCACTAAAATGCTCGGGTGCTCGTTATTCGAGTCGAATTTTTCCCGATGCTCGGGTGCTCGTTTCGAATAACGAACCCCATTGAAGTCAATGGGAGACTCGAGCATTTTTTGCAGAGGACCAAGGCTCTGCCTAGAGAAGGCTGGGTGAAAACCTGGAAACCTCAGAAAATGATGGAAACACCACGGAAATGGACAGGAAACAGCAGGGGCAGCATGCATGGATGCCTCTGAGGCTGCCTAATCCCACCATTACCCCAAATTCTCAGGCAACAGCCTGGTGGTTACCCTCATGGCAATTGTGCTCACCCAGACCAAGAAAGGCAAGGCAAATACCCATCACATGTTAGGGAAGCACCCAACTAGGTGCAACGAAGGTCCATCACCGCCTGCAGGTGACACCACTGCTCATGCTGGCACTGCAGCTGAAATCAAGTTTAGTATCTGTTCTTATCAGTTGCTGTGGCTGCTGGTGGTATAGTGGTGAGCATAGCTACTTCCCAAGCAGTTGATCCGGGTTCCATTCCCATCTATCGCAGGAGACAATTCAAAATCAGTACAATATCTAATACGTCCCCCTACCCGGGAAAATTGTTTGGAGAGAGGGCCTGTAGGTGGGGGGAAGGAGATTTTGCTGGAAGAGCCAGAGGAGTGCCCCCTGGGCTAGCGTGTGTGGTAGTGACAACAGCCGGAATGGATTTGGGAAAACTGTTGCTTTAACCCGTATGGTATCGATTCTTCTCAGTTTAATACCGTATACGTCCCCTATCTTGGGACCCTATATTTAATGGATTTTTCGACCACGGAAAACGGAAAAAGAGCTTGCTCTGGCCAGGGGAGTATCTTTCCCACTGCAGCTAAGGGGACGTGTCCATGCTCTGCCTATCACAGGTCAGGAGGCAATTAAAAGAAGAAAAACAAAAAACATCAGTACAATATCTAATACGTCCCCTATCCGGGTAAATAGTATGGAGAGAGGGCCTGTAGGTGGGGGGAAGGAGGTTTCGCTGGAAGAGCCAGAGGAGTGCCCCCTGGGCTAGCGTGTGTGGTGGTGATAACCGCCGGATGTATTTAGAATGACGACGCAGGACCCCAACTTAAAAATTTAGCATCAACCGGTACAGTCGTAAATTATGAGATTGATCAACTGTGGTATGTATACTACTCAGTTTAAAACCGTATATGGCAGCTATCCGTAAAAATGGTTTGGAGAGAGAGAAAGACAGGACAAAGACGTAAATTGTTTGGAGAGAGGGCCTGTAGGTGGGGGGGGGGCTGGCTGGGGGGAAGGAGGTTTCGCTGGAAGAGCCAGAGGAGTG
>ONZH01002750.1:0-27433 GCA_900303285.1 Rhinella marina
AGCTACAAAACTGCGCAAGTACTGACCAATACATTGGTTAACCCTCTCAGTTTGCCCATTGGTTTCTGGGTGAAACGCTGAAGAAAAGGACAAGGAAATACCTAAATTTTTGCAAAACTTTCTCCAAAATTTTGCGACGAATTGTACACCACGGTCACTGACAATGTTTTCGGGTAACCCATGAAGTCTTACAATGTGTTCAGTAAATAGTTTGGACAATTTTTTGGCAGATGGTAACCCAGCCAGAGGTGTAAGATGGCACATCTTACTAAAACGGTCAACCACCACCCAAATCACCGTCTTCCCATGAGATGATGGCAGATCAGTTATGAAATCCATGGATATATGTGTCCATGGCCTACTGGGCAAGGGAAGAGGACGTAGCTCCCCTGCTGGGAGAGTGTGAGGCACCTTGGACCTAGCACAGGTTTGACACGCTTCAACATATGACCTCACATCCCGTCTAAACGTACTCCACCAAAAATGTCTGGCTATCAACTTCTGCGTGGCTGCAATGCCCGGGTGACCCACCAGAGGAGAATCATGGTATTCTTGCAGCAACTGTAACCGGCATTGAGAGGGCACAAAAAGTTTATCAACTGGCACATTTGGAGGAGCCAAATTCTGAAGACCTTGAATTTTCGAAAACAAATCTACAGACAATGCAGAAACAATAATACCTTCTGTCAAAATGGGCTCGGGATCCACCTCCACAGGCTGCTGGGCACAAAAACTCCTGGATAAGGCATCGGCCTTGATATTCTTGGAACCAGGGCGAAAAGTAATGATAAAATTAAAACGAGTAAAAAATAGCGCCCAACGAGCCTGTCGTGGATTCAGACGTTTAGCAGATTCTAAGTAAATGAGATTTTTGTGATCGGTTATCACAGTAACCTTGTGAAGTGCTCCCTCCAGAAAGTGTCTCCATTCCTCAAATGCCCATTTAATGGCCAGTAACTCACGATTTCCTACATCATAATTCTTTTCCGTTGGAGAGAACTTTCTGGAAAAGAATGCACATGGACGCAAATGAGTAAGAGCAGAGGAACCTTGGGAAAGGATCGCTCCTGCTCCCACCTCAGACGCGTCAACCTCCACAATGAATGGTTCTTCAAAATTGGGTTGGACCAAAATGGGTGCTGTAGTAAAATGCTGCCTTTAGTTGACCAAAAGCCTCAATAGCCCCCATATCCCAATTAAGAACCTTAGAATCTTTCTTGGTCATGTCGGTAAGTGGTTTGGCAATGGTGGAAAAATTCTTTATGAATTTGCGATAATAATTGGCAAACCCTAGAAACCTTTGCAGGGCCTTTAATGACCTGGGTTGGACCCATTCCAAAACCGCTTTAACCTTCCCCTGATCCATCTGGATTGAGTCAGGAGTAAGGATGTAACCAAGGAAAGCAATTCTCTGTGCCTCAAAAATACATTTTTCTAATTTAACAAAGAGCTGATTCAGAGATAGTACCGTAAATACCTCCTTAACGTGTATTCTATGTTCCTCAATGCTCTTTGAAAAAATCAAAATGTCATCCAGATAGACTACTACGAATTTACCAATAAACTCCCGTAGTATGTCATTCATCAAATTCTGAAATACCGCTGGGGCATTGCTTAAACCGAAAGGCATCACTAAATACTCAAAATGTCCTTCAGGGGTATTGAATGCTGTCTTCCACTCATCTCCTTCTCTTATGCGAACAAGGCTGTAAGCCCCACGGAGATCCAACTTGGAAAACCAATTAGCACCTTGGACTTGGTTAAAAAGATCAGGAATGAGTGGAAGAGGATAACTGTTCTTCACAGTAATATTATTCAGCTCCCTATAATCAATACATGGCCTCAAACCCCCATCCTTTTAGAGACAAAAAAGAAGCCTGCACCCACTGGTGATCGTGACGGCCTGATATGTCCCTTTTGCAATGCCTCCGCAATGTACTCTCTCATGGTCTCCCTTTCTGGAGCCGAGAGATTAAACATTCTACCCTTATGTAGTTTAGTACCAGGAATCAAATCTATAACACAATCATATGACCGATGAGGTGGTAATTCATTTGACATTTCCTTAGAGAATACCTTAGAAAACTCCCGCAAATAGAAAGGAATTTGAGGTTCGGAAATATTGACATTACCACACACAGAGGAAATACATTTTTCAGAGCAAAAATCACTCCAGCTGGTCAATTCCCCTTTAACCCAATCAATATTAGGGTTATGCAGCTGGAGCCAAGGCAAACCGAGAATTAAATCAACAGGTAAATTATTCATGATCAACAAAGAAATTTTTTCGTTATGTAATACCCCTACAGACATACCCAATTTAGGGGTACAACTTAAAACTTTGCCTCTGGCCAGAGGCGTAGAGTCCACAGCAGTCACTCTCAAAGGCTTAGAGAGTGGCAGTTGGGGAATACTGAGTCGGTCGGCAAACTCCGTAGAGATAAAATTATCCGCCGCTCCAGAATCTACAAAAGCAAACCCAACACAGGAATTATTTTCAAATGAGATAGTTACAGGTACAAGTACTTTACCCGCAACTTTGGGAGATACCTGATGGCCTAGGTGGCATCCCCGATTACCACCTAGGCCTAGAAGTTTTCCTGCTTAGGGCGAGTTGGACATCTTGCGATCAGGTGCTCGGAAGACCCACAGTAATAACATAACCCCCGATCTCTTCTGAATGACCTCCTGTCGAATGTTGAGGAAGTAGATCCCAACTGCATCGGCTCATCCATAGCTGAAGTAGTCGTGGCCGAAGGTACGGTTCTAATAGGGGACCTAGAAGACCTATACTGACCCTTTTGTCGCTGACGGTCACGTATACGTCTATCAATTCTAATAGCTAGAGACATAGCATCTTGAAGAGAATCAGGTTCAGAATAATTAACCAAAACATCTTTCAGCGAGTCAGACAAACCAAGGTAAAAATGATAAGTTAACGCACTGTCATCCCACTTAGTCTCACCACACCATTGTCTGAATTCTGCACAGTAATCTTCAGCTAACATTTTCCCCTGACGTAAGCTAGTGATCTTTCTGATAGCAACCGATTTTAGGTCAGGTTCCTGATACAGATGACCCAAAGACAGGAAAAACTGCGACACTGAAGACCGTTCTGAAGCTTGAGCTGGTAAAGCAAAAGCCCAGGACCGAGGAGCTCCCTGTAACCTAGAAATAATCAATTTTACTCGTTGCTCCTCAGAGCCAGAAATTCTAGGACGGAGATCAAAATACAAAAGGAAATCGTCCTTAAAGGACTGGAATTTTCTCCTATCTCCTGAAAATTTTTCTGGGAGATCCACAGGAGGCTCAGGAGCAATAGGGTCTGGTGCCTGGACCACATGTGCATGTAGCGATTCCTGCGCCATCATGCGGTCAGACAACTGCTGAACCCTTTGAGTAACTCCCTTCATGTGCTCCACCAATGAAGCAAAGGTCGGAGTGGGGTCACTCATAATGAATGTGGCCCGTGATACTGTCAGGACAGGTAAAGAGGGGTGAACCCTGAGCTGACTGTACCCCACTGTCCCTGCCTTTTGGGGCACCCGACTCCTTAACAGGCCGGCCCCAACTAGAAGACGATCCCTCCCTAACTGTGAGTGCACAGAATATGAGATAGGAGTGGAGGGAAGAGGCAGATAGAAACAAAGACAGTGTAAGCGGTCGCTGAAACCAAAATAACCCAGCCAAATAGGTAACTAAAGTAGGTACGGGCAAAACTGACACAAAGTAACAAAAACCCTGCAGTAACCAGTGGGGAAATGAGGGATAGACACACTAGGACAAACAAAACTGAACACCTAGGGAATAACACAACAGACACACCACAGCAAAACCACAAGTAACACAAAAATCACTAAACAGTAGCAGTCCAAATCCCACTGGACCCAGGCTCAGGTGTGCTAGCAAATGCAGGGGCAGGATCCACAACATTAACCCCTTCAGGAACAGCCAAGGAAGCCACGGGAATAATGCATGAATCGTGGCGTTGCCTGGCAACGCCACACACTCCAGCGCTATCGTGAGCGGGCGCATGCGCACTGCCGCGCCGGCCCCGCTCGTGAGTCACAGACAACGCTGGACCGCGGCTAGGCAAGTTCTGGTTTCTGACACATAAACAGCTATATTAGCATACAAAAAAAAAAATATATATATATATACAAGAGAATACAATCTACTGCTTTTACTAACAGATTGGAAATATCTCTCCATTCAGAGATTAATACCAGCAAGTGATAATTGTTATCAACTTATTTCCGCCAAGAGACTGGATTATTCATCTTTTCTTCTTTTATAATTACACTGTATAGTTTTTACTAAAGTTTTTTTATTATTACTATTTTTTTATTTTATATTTTTTACTATTTTTTTATTTTATGTTATTCCGTTTTTCCAATACGTATATTCTATATTTGATATAAGGTCTGGGCAAGTAGTGATTTATATACCAGCGCACATTTGACCCCAACTGTGAGTGTGCCTACTTACTCTTTGTTTTATCTACCTCTATTGACTTTTATGACATACGGGTAAGCCAGAAAGTAGAGCACCTCATTTTCATTCTTTACTAAGTAGTGAGCCACTAGACAATCTAGAATAATTATATAAACTTTTGTTATATCTGGCTGCAATATTGTTATTCTTGATGGTCAAAATTTGCGCAAGTTTGCCTAATCTTAACACCAGCTGTGCAGCGTGTACAGAACAATGTATGTTTCTCCTATATACCTAACAATTATTGCATTTCTTTCTGCCGCTAATCACGATGACATTACATGTGCAGGACAATGTATGTTTCTCCTATGTACCTGACATTTATTGCGTTTCTTTCTGCCGCTAATCACGGCGACATTAGTAATGTCGCCTTTAATAGCTGCAGAAAAAAATACTCCGGATTTCTGTTATTTGGGATACACAAATGTTAGACAGCAGACGCTGAAAAGGTGGTGTTAAGGTCAGGCAATCTTGCACAATTTTTAACCCACCATAAAAATAATATCTTGCAGCCAGATATAACAATGGACTTTTGTGTCTTTTGAACAGAAGTACTAGCCCTGCCTAGCCAAATCCTATCCCTACAGTATAGGTCCCTCCTTGCGCAGGTTAAACTGCAGATGCAAATGAGGAACTGCGGCCTTAATTAACGGTAGAAAAAATAGCAAACGATGTCAGGTATATAGACTTTTGAAAGGTTCTAACACACACGCTGTGTTAGGCCACTGAGGCACAAATAAAATAAATAAGTGACTCTGCCACTTGGCAGAATCAGTGGGGATCACTGGACCCAAACCCCGGGCAGCCGGACAATAACGACCGCTTCCGAAGGGCGAAATAATACAGGCGGCAAGATACACAATAGTAAAGTAACAGCTTACACCAACACGTACCGCAAAACAGCGCTTGAGACTGGAGCCAGAGCTTTGGCTACACAGACCTCCAGATGGGCGACACCCACCGTGTACCCGTGCTCCAGTAGGGAGCTACGGCACGGTCGCAAGCCTGGCCTTCAAACACTCAGAGTAATTCACACTACACAAGAAGACTGAGACAGTGAAACAGGTACGGGGGCCCACGCACCAGTGCAAGAAGGCACTCAAACATACAAGGCACCATACAGCGTCAGTAGCAAAAGGACCGGACTGAATAGCAGTCGCACACGAACAACAAGGCACCGGCCCTGCCCAGCAGAAGCTCAGGGTTTAAATAGCAGCGAGCTAATTGGCAGGGCGTGGTGCCTGACATACTTCCTGTGAACGCCTGGCGGAAGTGACATCACCAGGGGTCTCAAGGACCTGGCGCATGACCACTTCCTGTGCCGGACCTTGTTCCCTGCAGTAAGACTGTGGGCACAAGGATACCGCACTGAGATTCGCCCGTACCCCTTCACCAACACCCAGAGCCCGGAAGGGCAAGCGACCGCGTGCACGACGTCGATGCACGTGCCTTACAGTCCCCCCCCCCGAGGGCCCCCCCTTCTCCTCCAAAAGGCCGCAATAACATCTGGCGCATTAAGGTTACTTTCCGGCTCCCAAGAACGTTCTTCAGGGCCAAACCCAACCCAGTCCACCAAGTAGGACGTGGTACCTCGTATGGTTCTAGAGTCAAGAATCTCCCGTACCTCATACTCAGCCTCAACGGCTTCAGTCTCCTCTTTTACCGGAGGAGAAAATCTATTAAGCCGTACTGGTTTTAGAAGCGACACATAGAAAGAATTCACGATTCTCCAGGACCGAGGCAACTTAACACGGTAAGTGACAGGGTTGAATCGACGCAGGACCTGAAAAGGACCGACATAGCGAGGTGCGAACTTCAAAGAGGCCACACGGAGCCAGATGAATCTAGAAGACAACCAAACCAGATCTCCAGGCTCAAACTCAGGACCACTAGAACGTCTATGGTCAGCTTGCTGCTTCATCTTAGCTTTAGCAGCTGCCAAAGATGACTGAGTTTGTTGCCATACCTCTTGTAGATGAAAAGCAAAATCCGCTACGGTGGGTACTTCCGCTGTGACGGCCATTGGTAAAGGAAGGCGAGGGTGCGGCCCATTCTGAAGGAAAAAGGGGGTTTTACCTGTCGCATCGGAAACAGAGTTATTAGCGGCAAACTCTGCCCATGCCAATAGTTCAGACCAATTGTCATGTCTTGCCGAAACGAAATGACGAAGGAAGATCTGAAGAGACTGATTCAAGCCATTAGTCTGGGGATGAAAGGCCGAAGAGAGATCTACTTCAACTCCCAGCAAATGACACAATTCCCTCCAGAACCTGGCAGCGAACTGAGGACCTCTGTCCGATACAATCCGTCTAGGCAAACCATGCAGATGAAAAACATGGCGAAAAAACTGTTCCGCCAGACGAGGAGCGGAGGGCAACCCAGGTAGGGCGAAAAAATGGCAAGCATGAGAAAACAGATCCGTCACTATCCAGATCACAGTATTTCCCTCAGAACGGGGAAGCCCCATCAAGAAGTCCATAGCTATGTCCTGCCAAGGAACTTGCAAAGGCATTAATAAGCCCAACGGTTTCTGACGGGATGGTTTGTTACGGGCAAATGCGGTACATCCCTGAGTGAATGTACGCACATCCCGGCCAAGACCTGGCCACCAGTAGTATCGAGAAATGAGTTCCACTGTTCTTTTGGGACCTTGATGCCCAGCCAGCCGAGAAGTATTCCCTCAGGAGAGAATCTCCTGTCTTCGAGAAGCTGGCACATAAGTCTTGCCAGGAGGCAACTGACGCAGACCAATTGGGTTTAGAGACAACTTCTTGGGTGGAATAAAAGCACGTAATTCAGGTTCAGTTCTGTGGGCATCGAAAGAGCGGGACAAAGCGTCCGCCCTTACATTCTCGTCCCCGTTAACAAAGTGCAGAACAAAATTGAAACGGGAAAAGAAGAGTGTCCACCTCGCCTGCCTAGAATTAAGCCTTTGCGCAGATTGTAGATATAAAAGATTCTTGTGATCAGTGAAAATCTGGACTGGGAATATGGCCCCTTCAAGAAGATGTCTCCATTCTTCTAGGGCCAGTTTAATCACTAATAGCTCATGATCCCCAATGCTATAATTTTGCTCTGCTGGATTGAAAGCCTTAGAAAAGAACCCGCAAGACAATTTTGTCCCCTTGCCATCTTTCTGGTACAGAAAGGCTCCAGCCCCCACAGAAGATGCGTCTACCTCTACAAAGAAGGGACGCTGGGGATCGGGGCGGTGAATCACCGTTGCAGACAAAAAAGCCTCTTTAAGGGCAGCGAAGGCGCGCTCCACCTCCGGCGTCCATTTACCGGGGTTAGCCCCCTTTCGTGTCTGGGCCGTGAGAGGAGACACTAAAGACGAGAAGTGAGGTATGAAACATCTGTAATAGTTAGCAAAACCAAGAAACCTCTGCACCGCCTTCAACGACTGTGGCTTTGGCCAAGACACAATGGATCTGAACTTGTCTGGATCCATCTGGAGTCCCTGTCCAGATACAATATATCCGAGGAATGCTAACTGAGTCTTTTCAAACTCGCATTTCTCAAGTTTTGCATAGAGATGGTTACATCGGAGACAGCGCAATACCTCCCTTACCTCACCTCGTGCTATACCCACCCCCCTGATGAAGCCACGCACAGTGGTGAAACATGTTGGGATAGGGTGTTAGACATCAGGTTTTAGACAGTTGGCAGCAAAGTCCTATTGTAGCTATTTATGGAGTGAGGCAAAGGTTTGTGCTAGCGCTGCTTAGGGAAACAGCATACAGAGCGAGGCATTGTCCTGGCTGGCGCTGTACAGGGAGACAAACAAATCGCGGTGATCACGTATCACGTGACCGCACAGACCCGCGATCTCCCGGACACAGAGCCAGTTTGTAGTACCGATCTTTCACTGATCGGGGGAAAGGTGTCCCCGATCAGTTACACAGACGGTACCTAGCGTCGATCACATATCGCGCATTTGCAGGTTCACACGCAGGACAGCCTGACGGACAGTCCGGAGCGGTCACGCACCACATGACTGTAACGCTCCAGTGTCCCTCAGTGGCATGCGAACTGCTATACAAGCCTGCTCTGTTGGGGAAGCAGCTCCCCGGTCTTATTAAAACATAGGCAGCATTATCAACACAACCATTGCTGCTGCACGACCAGCCTTTTCTAATAGAGGTTAGTAGTGAACTGTGAAAATAGCCTACATAGAGGGCTCTGACCTGAAATAAGGCAGACTCTCTCATACAGCCCAGGCATTGATCGCTGTGTGCATAGTGGCAGCACACAGCGATACAACGAACAGAAAGCCTGTTTGTAGTGCAATTATAACAAAAGTAACTATTATAGGCTCAACAGTTCTAAACCTCTATTATTAATGATACTATGTTCCAGAATTAAGGGCTATTACCATTCCCCAACTATATGTTGTCACATAGTATCTATAAAAATATATCCTCATAAAAAGGTGACTCCTGGCTACCTAATTATACCCACAACACGTGGGTGTTAGTACCAATAGGGCACAGCTGCCGGCTGACAGTTTTAATATTTTTGAGTGCAATATTTGTTATTTATTCATTTCTAATAAAAGTTAAGTCTTATCTACATAATCCTAGGGAATCCCTAAAGGGGCAAATTTTGTTGATCAAAGGTGTGATCAAACTGGTTTTGTATAAATTGTACGCTCCACGCAGGTCTAATTTAGTGAAGACCATGGCACCTTGAAAGCGATCGAACAACTCGGAGATGAGTGGAAGAGGGTACCTGTTTTTAACTGTGATGTCATTCAATCCTCTATAGTCTATGCATGGACGTAAAGTCCCGTCCTTTTTAACCACAAAAAAGAAGCCTGCCCCTGCAGGGGAATTAGATTTTCAGATGAATCCCTTCTCAAGGTTCTCCTTGATATAAGCTGACATGGCCTCAGTTTCGGGTAACGAAAGAGGGTACACTCTACCACGGGGGGTGTAGCCCCCGGAATCAGTTCAATGGAGCAGTCATATGAGCGATGTTCAGGTAAAGTGTCAGCTCCTTTCTTACTAAAAACGTCGGCGAATGCACCATATTGGGGAGGTAACCCCTGAAGCTCTGCCGCGATGGGCAGAGACTTCACAGGAGTCACTCTAGTCATACATTTAGTTAGACAGTGTGTACCCCACTCTTTGACCTTGCCAGAAGTCCAGTCCAGTATAGGGGCATGCAACCTCAGCCATGGAAGACCAAGAAGAATGGGATTCATGGACTGAGGTAAGACCAGGAGCGATAAAGTCTCCTTATGTAAAGCTCCTACCTGGATCACTATAGGGACTGTCTCATGTGTAATACAAGTGTCTAATTTGGAGCCATCCACCACAGATATACTTATACTGGAAGAGAGTGGTTTGGTCGGAATTCCGAGTCTCTGGGTCAATTTAAGGGAAATAAAATTGCTCGAAGCTCCGGAATCAATGAAGGCCCTGGAGGGTATGGCCCTACCATTAACCCAGATTAGAACCGAAAATGTACATTTTGTGGAGGATTGTGCTATTCCACCTAGAGAGGTACCTCCAACAGTCTTTAGGTGTGCCCTTTTCCCGACTTTTGAGGACATTGAGGAGCATAGTGGCCCTGTCTCCCACAAAAATGACAGGTCAGCTCACGTCTATGAGGATGGACTCTGTCTACCTCTATCGGTTCCCCTCGGGAAATTTCGGGCTGAGAGAAGGCGGGAGTGAGTTGAATTCGCCTTCTCACCTGCGCTTGCTCATGGCGGCGTTCAGACAGACAACGATCGATCCTAGTAGCTAGGTCAATAAAACCACTGAGAGTGTTAGTCCTCTCTCTGCCAGCTAACTCATTTTTAACGGTAGGGCTTAGACCTGCTTCGAAGATAGTGAGTAGCGGAGCATCTGGCCACGCAAGCTCTGACGCCAAGGTCCGGAATCGGATTGCATACTGAGCCACGACTCCGTTCCCTGGCGTAATTCCAGTAAACTGGAACCGGCAATGACCTGCGGATCTGGACCCTGAAACACTTCCCTGAAATAAGAGAGGAAATGGGGTAAGGAGGTGACGCAAGGATCTACTCTTTCCCATAATGGAGTCGCCCAAGCCAGCACCTGCCCGGATAGCAGAGAGATAATGAACGCCACCTTGGTCTGGTCGTCCAAGAAGCTCTCCGGATTTAACTGGAATTGGATTTGACATTGGCTCAGGAAACCTCTACACTCCTCCTGTTTTCCACTATACGTGCGGGAGGGGTAATTTAAGCGGTCGGTGGGTTGAAACAGAAACCCGGGCGTCAACAGGGGCAGCAGTAGTATTAGCCACGGTTGCGGCATGCTGCTCCAAAGCCTGCAACCGACCGTCTAGGGTGGAAAAGAAATCTGCATTATGCCCCAAAAAGGCGGCAGCTCGTCGCTCTATCTCCTGCATGCGCTGTTCCCACAGTTTTACATACGCCTGCATAGATGGAGTAATCGGGTTCGACATTGCGCTGGCGGATCCCTGGCCGGTGCCTACTGTTAGGCCACTGAGGCACAAATAAAATAAAATAAATAAGTGACTCTGCCACTTGGCAGAATCACTGGGGATCACTGGACCCAAACCCTGGGCAGCCGGACAATAACGACCGCTTCCGAAGGGCGAAATAATACAGGCGGCAAGATACACAATAGTAAAGTAACAGGGTTTAAATAGCAGCAAGCTAATTGGCAAGGCGTGGTGCCTGACATAGTTCCTGTGAACGCCTGGCGGAAGTGACATCACCAGGGGTCTCAAGGACCTGGCGCATGACCACTTCTTGTGCCGGACCTTGTTCCCTGCAGTAAGACTGTGGGTGCAAGGATACCGCACTGAGATTCGCCCATACCCCTTCACCAACACCCAGAGCCCAGGAGGGCAAGCGACCACGTGCACGACGTCGATGCACGCGCCTTACACGCTGTGCATGTGCTGGTAGTGTCAGGCACACTTGCGTTCTTTTTGCCCCAAAAGAAAAAAAATGCAGCCAGATATAACAATGGACTTTTGTGTCTTTTGAACAGAAGTACTAGCCCTGCCTAGCCAAATCCTATCCCTACAGTATAGGTCCCTCCTTGCGCAGGTTAAACTGCAGATGCAAATTAGGAACTACTATTATCGGTAGAAAAAATAGCAACGGATGTCAGGTATATAGACTTTTGAAAGGTTCTAACACACACACGCTGTGCACATGCTGGTAGTGTCAGGCACACTTGCGTTCTTTTTGCCCCAAAAGAAAAAAAAATGCAGCCAGATATAACAATGGACTTTTGTGTCTTTTGAACAGAAATACTAGCCCTGCCTAGCTAAATCCTATCCCTACACTATAAGTCCCTCCTTGCGCAAATTTTATACACCGAGACGCGAAAGAGGTACTGCGGTATTAACAGCAAAAATAATAGCAAAGGATGTCAGGTATATAGTATACAGAGAGTATCATACAGCATGCAGCAGCTGCACAGGAGGCAAGTCACCTAGCGTTATGTTTAACACCCCCATAATAAAAAAAATGTTTGCCAGCAAGATATAATAGCCCTTAAAAGGGCTTTTGGGTCTTTTCTGGGCAAATTCTATCCCTGCCTAGCGTTCTTCTGTCCCTACTCTATCTGTCCCTGCTTGCAGCAGCTCTCCCTTGCTTGGTATGAGCCAGTCACATGTCACCGGATGCTTTACAGCATCCGATGACGTGTTCCTGGCCAGACAATCAGTGTAATGCCAGTAGCTAACATGGCTACTGGCAGTAAAGTGAATGCCAGTACCTTCCCGCACGCTAATTGGCTAATTAGCATGCGGGGAGGGGACTCGAGTATGGCGCTCGGGCACATGCGGTGTTCGGCAGAACACCGCGTGGTCACGAGAGCCGCCATGTTCGGTCGAGTAGTGTATTCGGCCGAACATGTTCGCTCATCACTATAAATGATACAACTGCAACTAATCTACTTATTAATAACTAATATGATCTACATGCCCCCCCCTCTTAGACCTGTGAGGGGAAGCATACTTACCTGGATCCCAACATTTAATTCCAGCTCTGTGGGTCGTGGGCTGTCATCACTGTGCTTCGGTAAACTTCTGACATGGACAGAGTTACATGCGATGCTACCAATGACTGGTATCAGTGGTGATTTGCCCCCAAATAGCACATGATCTAGTATTGATGTGCTCTTTGGGGACATGTCACTGCTCAGACCAGTCATTGGCTGGAGAGGCACATGTGACCATGTCCATACTGGAAGTTTCTGGAAGTACAGTGAAGACAGGAACCTACAGAGTCAGAACTGAGTGTCAAGAAACAGTAAGTATGTTTCCATTGACATGTCTGCTGCAATAAAGGTGGAATTAAAAAAAAAAAAACAAGTCAATCCTAGAAACTCCTCAAAGGTGTGAAAGGCCAACAAAATTATATAATTGCGTGCTCACCCCTTTTTTAGAATATGGCCAGGACAAGGCAGGAGAGATAGACAATAAGAACATAGCTTTCAGCTGTAACTATAGCTTGACTGCACTGACAATAAAACTAATAATTAGATAATGGCGACCAAATGGCAGCTTATATAAATAGAAAATAGGTCTATCACCTCTCTTTCCTGTACAAATATACTTATAAGTTCCAGCTCACAATCTTTGGATGTTCTTTAATCCTTTTAAACAGATCCCATTCCAGTTGGGGGTGCGAAAACTCCAGAAAAATAAAGTGATCTTACTTTGGATAAAAGTTAATGTTTACTTTATTGTCGTGGCTACAATCAGAAGTAGAAACAAGTACCCAATAATCCTGTTTAGGTCGCCTGATGAAATAGGGTATAACCACTCAATAGAAACGAATCAGAACTCTATCTTGAGGTACCCCTGTAAACAATACTATCCACTGCAGAGCTGGTACCATCTGCAATAAGGCTGTGTGGATGGATCTTTATTTATTTATTAGGCATGGTCCACAAGAGTTGCCCCTTTCGGGACAGGTGCTCCAACTAACTTGATGGGGAGACTAGTCCAGGCCAAGTAGGGGCACTTCAGGGAAAGCAACGCAGCTCTGCCCGGGCCCAATCTGTTGACCATTGTTGTCCCTACTCGTCAAACAAACAAGTGATGCATGGTAAGACCATTCTTTATTTTACATGCACTGGACCCTTTATTTTAAAGAACTAATTAAAACCTAAGTTGTATATGTTATGCAGTAAGTAGTCACACTCTACAAATGGGAGAATAGGGCTATTTATTTATTTATATATAAAGGTTAAAATATAGAGACTCAAAATAAAAATAAAAATACAAAATAAATGATATTCTTCAAAAAATAAATTATATTCTTCAAAAATATATATATAAGTGTTGTCCCTGTGGGTGATGTTTCTCACTCTCCTAAAACACAGTCTCTTTTGTTAATTACTTTATCTTGCACAGTTCAGAATTCAGTATAAAACGTTCAGTCACATAAACAATAGTCCATAAAATGGTCCCATAAAATAGTAAAAAATAGAAATAGTGAAAAAAATGAAAAAATTGAGTGTATATGTATAGTCCAGGCCTGGTAACCTCGTACTCTTATTGCTGTATAAAATCGTAGCTCCAATAGATATAGCTTAGTATCATATAGTTCAAATGCTATTGGTGTTATCCACTGTGCCCCAATAGTTAATAGCATATATATATATATATATATATATATATATATATATATATATATTGGTGGTTCAGTGGTTATTTGTACAATTCTTTGTTAACTTGTTAGTTTAGTACATTACCACTCCTGAGTCTTCCTCCCGTTCCTTTGGCCGAGCGCTGCTGAAATGTGCGCCTTTTCGTGGAGTCCCACGTGGTGCGCTGGTGCCGGGGGAACAGCTGTGTTGTTAGATACGTATCTCCAGAGATGATTTGCTGAATCAATGTCTTTGATAGTGCTCCAGGAACGCTCCTTTCTTGCAAATGTTTGTTAATATTTTGGAGTGGTATAAACAGTATAGATAGTAATATCGCTCGTCACTCCCTTGGAGTAGATTTCTTTACACTGCCGACTCTGTCCCAAACGCGTTTCGGGGTTTACGCCCCTTCTTCAGTGGTTAGGCAGTGTACGTGTTCTCTCTAGTATTTATATAGCTTTATTCAAGGGAGTTGATCCTTGATTGGCAGTGTCCCAGAATATTGGGAAAATCTGGAGTGGACTGCTTTTTCGGGATTTTAGAATAGAGTCTGTGTTTTGAAGGAAAAAACCCGTCCTCTGGTGTTTTTATCAAATTGTACTTAAAATGAAATAAAATAAAATAAAATAATGCTCCCAAGGCTGATATATATATATATATATATATATATATATATATATATATATATATATCATAAATCTCTTTGCATAATATAATATGGTGAAATAAAAAAGAATAAACAGTGAGATATGATAAGAATAGAATAAGACAGGATAAAGATAAAATATCATAATCAAATACAGTAATGATCCAGACTCCTTGGTATTTTTGAGTGTCATTTTGAGATATAATGATTATATTGTCTATAATTCCATAATTCTCTTTATTTACATTCATTTTCCTTCGTTACCAAGGGGTCTTTATTATGGTATTTTTTGAAGTGGCATGATAGGGTATGTTGTTCATATCCATTTCTTATATTCGCTATATGTTCAGCTACTCACTTCTTCAAAGTACGCTTGGTTCTACCCACATATTGTTTTTTACAAGGGCATTGGAGTATATAAATGATGTCTGTTGAATTACAGGTGAGGCACTCCTTCATCTCAAAATTGTAGGCACATGTTGTTGATTTGACTTCTAGTGTCTTTTTAGGGAAATTTGTGATTTTGCAGTTATTACAGCTTCCGCATCTATAGAAACCTTTTAATTGTAACCAACTGTTATTTTTTGAAGTATTTATTTTTGTCTTAATGGAAGGGGCAAATTTGGTGCCTTGGTATAGACTATAGATGGGTTTATAGGTAATGAAGGTCCTATTGTCTTATCACCTTTCAAGTGATGCCAATGATTATTGATTATTTTCTCTATTTTTTGTACTGTGAATTATACGGAAGAATTATTCTTATTGACTCATCTGTTATTTCTGATTCCTTCTTATTTTGGATAAAGAAGTTTTCTCTCTTCATCTCCCTTACTTTATTCAGAGAGGTGATGATTGTTTTTTTCAGGATATTGTTTGTCGAGGAACTGTCTTTTTAAGGTTTTGCCTTTTTCTTCAAATTTTTCGTTCATTGTACAATTTCTCTTTAATCGTTTAAACTGGCTAGTAGGGATATTAAGTAGCCATCTTGGGAGATGGCAACTGGAAAATAGGATGTAGCTATTTCTAGCTACTGATTTTTGATAAGTGCTACTGATTAATCTATCTTTTTCTATTTTTATGTTGAGATCCAAAAATTCTACCTGTTATTGTCCTATATGACTAGTGAAATTAAGATTATATTCATTGATGTTGATGTTCTCCAAAAAGGACATCAGTTTTTCTTTAGATCCCTTCCAAATGAATACAACATCGTCAATGTATCTTCGCCATAGGACCAGGTTCATCCCCAGCCTGGTCTGTATAGTTTCTTTCTCCCAGTGAGCCATAAAAATGTTGGCATAGCTGGGGGCGAACCTGGTACCCATGGCGGTTCCCTTTTTTTGAAGATAAAACTCTTTCTCATACCAATAATAATTGTGTTTTAAGATGTATTCAATTCCTTGTGTTACAAACTGTATTTGTTTATCACTAAGTGTCCTGTTATTCTCTAGATACTGTTTTACTGCTGCTATACCTTGATCATGATGAATTGAAGTATAGAGGGAATTTACATCTAAACTTCCTAAGAAATAATTGGACTGAAATTGTGTTTTTTCTAAGGTTGACAGAATATCTGTAGTGTCTTTGATATATGACGGTATAGTTTTTACTATTGGTTATAAAATTTTATCAACATATTGGGACATGTTGGAAGAAATGGACCCTATCCCTGAGACTATGGGTCTCCCGGGTGGATTATTCGGATTCTTGTGAATCTTTGGCAGGCAATAAAATACAGGTAGTCTTTTTGGTGTATTGGTGATATATTTGAGTTCTCTGTCTAAAAGTATCCCCTCTTTATGTCCAGTACTACAATATTCAAGTAGTTTTTGGTTGTACTCTTCAGTAGGATCGCCCTTTAGTTTTTTGTATGTGGATTCATCCATTAACTGCCTCATACATTCCTCATTATAGTCTATTGAGTTTAAAATAACAATTGCCTCCCCCCCTTCCCCCCTCTTTGTCTGCGGGTCTGATTATTATGTTTTCTTCTGATTGAATTTCTTTTATCGCCTGTATTTCTTTTCTGGTTAAATTGTTCCTGGTATTGCCTATTTTCAATTTCCTAATCTCCACTTCTACCCCCTTCCTGAAAGCTGCGATCTCCTGGCTGATCTCTTGTTTTGGGAAATTCTTTGATTTCTCCCTTAAGTCAGTATGAATGTATATTTTGTCTTCCTCTATATTTCTTATTATGGGATTTTTAAGGTAGTGTTTTTTAGGCAAATTTTCCTAATAAATTTTTCGATACCTATATAGGTATTACATTTGTCTAATCCCTTGCTTGGGGCATATTTTAGACCTTTATTCAGTAATTTTGTTTGGGTGTCAGTTAGTGTGATATTAGTAACATAGTAACATAGTTTATAAGGCCGAAAAAAAAGACATCTGTCCATCCAGTTCGACCTGTTTTCCTACAAGTTGATCCAGAGGAAGGCAAAAAACCCCTGTGCGGTAGAAGCCAATTTTCCTCACTTTAGGGGAAAAAATTCCTTCCCGACTCCAATCAGGCAATCAGAATTACTCCCTGGATCAACAACATCCCATATCTAGTAACTATAACCTGTAATATTATTACCCTCCAGAAATACATCCAGGCCCCTCTTGAACTCTTTTACTGAACTTACCATCACCACCTCCTCGGGCAGAGAGTTCCATAGTCTCACTGCTCTTACCGTAAAGAATCCTCTTCTATTTTTGTGAACAAATCTTCTTTCCTCCAGGCGCAGAGGATGTCCCCTCGTCATGGTTACTGTCCTTGGGATAAAGAGATCATGGGAGAGATCTCTGTACTGACCCCTGATATATTTATACATAGTTATTAGATCTCCCCTCAGTCGTCTTTTTTCTAAAGTGAATAACCCTAATTTTGATAATGTTTCTGGGTACTGTAGTCCACCCATTCCAGCTATGACTTTAGTTGCCCTCCTCTGAACCCTCTCCAGCTCTGCTATGTCTGCCTTGTTCACAGGAGCCCAGAACTGTACACAGTACTCCATGTGAGGTCTGACTAGTGATTTGTAAAGTGGCAGGACTATGTTCTCATCATGGGCATCTATGCCCCTTTTGATGCAACCCATTATCTTATTGGCCTTGGCAGCAGCTGTCTGACACTGGTTTCTGTAGCTTAGTTTGCTGTTCACTAAAATTCCTAGGTCCTTTTCCATGTCAGAGTTACCCAATGTTTTACCATTTAGTATGTACTGGTGACTTGCATTATTCCTTCCCATATGCATAACCTTACATTTGTCAGTGTTAAACCTCATCTGCCACTTCTCTGCCCAAGCCTCCAGTCTATCCAGATGCATCTGTAGCAGTGTACTGTCCTCTTCTGTGTTAATTACTTTACACAGTTTAGTGTCATCTGCAAAAATTGATATTTTACTGTGCAAGCCTTCTACAAGATCATTAATAAATATATTGAAGAGATATTGCTCAAATTAACTATATTGTTGTTACTTATCGTGCTCTGTAAGATCTCGTGTTTGTTCTTCCTTTTGCCTCTTCTTGTCTTTTTTCTGAATGTTGTGGTGTTTGATGTTACCTGGTTCTGTAATTGTTCTCCCATTGCTGTGTTTGTTGTCTTTGATATGGATGTTTCGTGTAATGTGTTTGGTGTTGATCCCTCTTGTGATATGGTGATCTCTCCTTGTTGTATTCTTGGTGCTGGTGTCTGTGTCTCAAGTTGTAATTGTGGATTTGGGGTTGTGTGTTCTTGTGTCCCCTTTCGGGTGTGTATGAGTGTCTCTGGTGCGGTTTCACTCTGTGGTGTGGTGGGGTCTGGTCTAAAAAATGTGGTTCTATGAGTGGTTCGTATCTATTAGTGACTGGTATATTGAATGACATGGGTGTTGCTATAGCGTTGGTATTTCTCATCTCTATTGTATCTTGATTCCCATAGTTGTTTCTATTGTTCGAAAGTCCCTGTCCATTTTCTGTTTGTTTTCTCCATTGTATTTTTCTAGCTTTCTTGTTAATAATTTCTTTCTCTAAGTTATCTAGATTTTTGCAAATTCTTTCTTGCCATTTTATTGTTTCCTCATCTTGCGATATCATATCTATTTGTTCCTTCAAATTGTTAATTTGTGTTGTGATCTCCTGTATGATCTGAGTACGTCTTTTAATTATCATCTTAATTAAGACAAAGGATTGTGTTCTCAAAAAATCCTCCCATTCTTTACGAAATTCTTCATTAACTAGGTCCTGTGCGGGGTCTTTTACTAACATAAGGCCTTTTGGTATGATCCCACTTTCTAGGAACTGGTTTAAAGATTTAACTTCCCATTTATGTCTTGGCTGTCTGAGAAGAAGTTTTTCAAGGTCCTTAAATGTATCATTATTAGATCTTGGTGGAGTTACAACAGTAATATTGGAAGTATCAAATTGGAATGTGTCAATATTCTTACACTTATTCTCCATATAGTCCCAAATGTTCATCCTTCTTTGGTAGGAGCTCAACTATTGGGTGAAAAAATAGTACGGATATAATAGTAAATTAGTGGCTCACCACTTTGAAGGATGAAAATGAGGTGCTCTACTTTACGGTTCACCCAAATGCCGTATATTAAGAATTGGAATTATATTATGCAGTAAGTAGTCACACTCTACAAATGGGAGAATAGGGCTATTTATTTATATATAAAGGTTAAAATATAGAGACTCAAAATAAAAATAAAAATACAAAATAAATGATGATTCTTCAAAAAATAAATTATATTCTTCAAAAATATATATATAAGTGTTGTCCCTGTGGGTGATGTTTCTCACCCTCCTAAAACACAGTCTCTTTTGTTAATCATTTTATCTTGCACAGTTCTGAATTCAGTATAAAACGTTCAGTCACATAAACAATAGTCCATAAAATGGTCCCATAAAATAGTAAAAAATAGAAAAAAATAGAAATAGTGAAAAAAATTGAGTGTATATGTATAGTCCAGGCCTGGTAACCTCGTACTCTTATTGCTGTATAAAATCGTAGCTCCAATAGATATATCTTAGTATCATATAGTTCAAATGCTATTGGTGTTATCCATTGTGCCCCGATAGTTAATAGCATACATATATATATATTGGTGGTTCAGTGGTTATTTGTACAATTTTATGGACTATTGTTTATGTGACTGAACGTTCGCGTGGTTTATATATTTTTACATTTTTTTAGGTTTACACTAATCTGAAGTTTTTGCCTGAATCAGGCAAGGAATGTTTGTATTTATTGTAAAATATATTTATTGATGATCTAATTTATATGGATGTATTTGGATGTAATCACATTTTTAGGTTATGAATCATGTATGTATAAGTATGATTATTATTATTGATTAGATGATTCACATGAATTTAGTTGTAGAAGTTGATTTGGAGTGGTATATAATGGATTCAGAGTGTTTCTCACTGCTGGACTACAACTGCATCCATCCTGGTACTGTGGGGGTGCTGATGAGTTAGAGAGTGGAGCGCATGACATACTTCAGCTAGTACATTCGGTGTGGGTGCATGCACTCCACGGTGGAACGCATATGCGCATCCGGTTTGTTATCTCTGTGAGATGCCTCTGTGAAATGAACAACATATGAAACTTATATAGGTCTACTGAATGGATACTCTCAATAGGACATGTAGTGGGGTGTGAGATATGCTCCAGGTAATTTCTCCTATTTGGGAATATTGGGATAATAGCATGGTAACGGCAATAGAGTGGCGTCATTTCCGGTCCGGCAACTTCAGGTTTAAAACATGTGGCACGCGATGGAAGAGTTACACAGCTGATGTGGATACAGGTATCTTGGGGGATATAAATAGATGATTTGATGGCCTATATGCATACCTCCTGATGAAGCGATGAGGCGAAACGTGCGTCGGGGTACGTCGGGGTACAGCGGGGTACAGCGTGCCACGGTCGGGTAACATGTATTTGGTTCACTTTGTTTAACATTGAATATGAATTGTGAGCACTGGCACTTTAACTTATATAACATGTATGTACATTGATTACTTGTGATACCTTCGTGTATGCCTCTGTGGACACGCTGTTTGGCTGTGTACCACGTATTTGGTCTGTCCACCATTATTATGTTGAACTGTTATGTGTTTTATGTGTTTTTAAACGTGAATTAATAAAATTAATTATAGTTTTTCTCATACATGAGTACCGAGGGTTTTTGTTTTGGAGTTATAGTGCTAGGGCCTAACTGTCCTGCCCTGGACAATATTGATTTATTATTGCCCTATTCTATTTATTTGAGCTAATAAATGCCCCCATACAGTATAACGTCTCCTTGTGGCTACCCCCATACAGTATAACGTCTCATTGTGACTGCCCCCATACAATATAACGTCTCCTTGTGTCTGCCCCCATACAGTATAACGTCTCCTTGTGTCTGCCTCCATACAGTATAACGTCTCCTTGTGGCTGCCCCCATACAGTATAACGTCTCCTTGTGGCTGCCCCCATACAGTATAATGTCTCCTTGTGGCTGCCCCCATACAGTACTTATCTAACCGTCACCTCATCCCGCAAAAAAGTAGCCCCTACCTGAGACAATCGCCCAAAAAATAAAGAAACTATAGCTCTCACACTATGGAGACACTAAACCATGATTTTTGGGGGTTTCAAAAAGGATATTATTGTGTAAACCTTAAATAAAAAACGGTGTAAAAAAGCCATTTTTTGTCACCTTACATCACAAAATGTGTAATAGTACTCTGCTGTGTAAATGTACTGAATACAGTATGTATAGAGGCTGCAGTAACCCCCCAACCCCCCACATGCTCCATCTATTGTTCTTTTACAAAGGGACTAATGAACGCTTTGTTTATTATAGCTGGGGTGTAGCAGCACTGTGTAACCCGAAACCAGCAGAACAAAGGCTCTTTGTTCTGCTCGTTTCATGTTACACAGTTTGTAAAAGAATATTTATGGAGCCTACAGCACTGTACAGAAACCTCTTTAGGCCACTGTCACACTAGCGTTTTAATAATCCGGTATTGAGCTGCAAAAAGCCTCGGCAACATTTCCAGGGCCAGCAATTTTTAAAGTTGCGCGTTTAGTGCTATGGCCTGTGGGTGGGTGGCAGGGTATTTGCGCTTAAGTTCAAATGCCTGGGGTAAGGACATTTGAACGCTGCGCTGGGACACTGTAATGGACGTACTCGCTGATGGTGTCTGCGAAGGTCCAGGTGCAGGGCGTGAGGCATCTGGGCCTGCGTCTTGGACAGCAGGTAACAGAGGGGAAGAGGAGGCAGTGGTGTGACCTGCAGACACAGATCGTTGACCCAGGCGTTCGGCCCACCTTTTAGGGTGCTTTGCTGACATGTGGCGGATCATGCTGGTGGTGGTCAGGTTACTGGTGTTTACGCCCCTACTCATCTTGGTACCGCACAGGTTACAAATTGATAACCGTTTATCGTCAGCACTTTCCTCAAAAAGGAAAGACTGCGGAACACCTAACCCTTGGCAAGGTAGATTGCCTCAAGGAGCTGTTCCGAGGAACAGTTGCGGGCCTGGTTAGCGTGGCCTGCTTTCTCCCTTTTGCACCCCACAGCCTCTTGCAGCCAGTTGCGGTTTGCTCTCCGGTCTGAAGACTGAACGGAATGCTTTCAGGAGCATTCAGTTGTCTTCAGTTCAGTTTTGTCCCCATTGACAATGAAGCATTTTATTCCGTTATTGAGCCCCTATGAGAGAGCTCAATACCGGAATATTAAAACGCTAGTGTGACAGTGGCCTAAAGAGGTTTCTGTACAGTGCTGTAGGCTCCATAAATATTCTTTTACAAACTGTGTAACATGAAACGAGCAGAACAAAGAGCCTTTGTTCTGCTGGTTTCGGGTTACACAGTGCTGCTACACCCCAGCTACAGTAAACAAAGTGTTTTTTAGTCCCTTTGTAAAAGAACAATAGATGGTGCATGTGAGGGGTTGGGGGGTTACTGCAGCCCCTATACATACTGTATTCAGTACATTTACACAGCAGAGTACTTGCTGCTCACCTTTACACAATAATATCCTGTTTGAAACAAAAAAAATCATGTTTTAGTGTCTCCATAGTCTGAGCTGTAGTTTTTTTTTAATATTTTGGGCAATTGTCTCAGGTAGGGGCTACTTTTTTGCGGGATGAGGTGACGGTTAGATTGGTACTGTTTTGGGGTGGCATACGCATTTATGATCGCTTTGTATGACACATTTTGTGATGCAAGGTGACAAAAAATGGCTTTTTTGACACTGTTTTTATTTTATTTTTTTTTACCGCTTTCAGCTGAGGGGTCAGGTCATGTGAGATTTTTGTAGAGCAGGTTGATACGGACGTGGCAATACCCAAAATGTGTACTTTTTTTGCTTCTTTTTGCGGCCCCTGTCCAGCCCCAGAAGGTTGAGGAGCAGCAGCAGCACAAGCCTGAGGAGAAGCAGAAGGAAGAGGCTCCGCTGCTTAGGAGAAGAAGAAGCCTAAGGAGGTAAGTGGTTTGTGTTAGCTTGTTTGTTTGTTTTCTATTTTTTAGGATCGTGAATGCTGAGGACTACGTCAGATTCGGTGGATTACGTCGGACCAGCTTTTATATTTTTTAAATAAAATAGTCAAACAGGGGTCTGGGGGAGTGTTTATTTCAATAAAATATTTTATAAGTGTGTGTGTGTGTTTTTTACAACATTGCAGTTTTAGTAATCACGGCTATCTACAGATGGCCCTGATACTGGTATGGCAGGCCAGCACTAACCCCAACATCTATTACCTCGGCACCCACCGCCACCAGGGGTGCCGGGAAGAGCCGGGTACTCGCAGGACCGGACCTTCTAAATTGAGGGTCCGGTTCTAGGGCGGCTGCAGGCTGGTACCATTAGGCTGGGAAGGGCCGATAACCGTGTCCCTTCCCACCCTGGTAGTGCCAGGCTGCCGCTGCTGGTTGTATCTGGCTGGAGAATGAAAAAGGGGTGGACCCCACGCCGTTTTTTTAAATTATTTATTTATTTATGAAAAAAAGATCCTGGTTGCCATGGTAACTGATCTGAGCCCAGCGATTACACTGCTGGGCTCCGGTCCGGTCCCCACTGCACCACCAATGAAAAGGGGGGTGGGGGGTGCCTGTGGCCACTGCCACCAATGTTTATTATACTGGGGGGGGTTGGGCGCACTACGCCGCCAATGTTTATTATACTGGGGGAGGGGGGGTTTGGGTTAAGGGCGCACTGCGCCACCAATGTTTTAATAGTGGGGGGGTAAGGCACACTGTAAAGAGTACCATGGCAAGGTGGTCCGGTTGCCATGGTAATTGATCGGAGCCCAGCTATTACACTACTGGGCTCTGATCCCCACTGCCACCAATGTTTATTGTGCTGGGTGGGTGGGGGTAAGGGCGCACTGTTCCACCAATGTTTATTATACTGGGGGGGGTTGGGGGAGGGCGCACTGCGCCACCAATGTTTTAATACTGAAGAGGGGGGTTGGGGGGGAGGGCGCACTGCACCACCAATGTTTTAATACTGGGGGGGGGGGGTTGGGCGCACTGCGCCACCAATGTTTATTATACTGGAGGGGTTGGGGGAGGGCGCACTGCACCACCAATGTTTTAATACTGAAGAGGGGGGTGCACTCCGCCATAAATGTTTTAATATTGAGGAGGGGGGGTATTAAAACAGCAGCCCTGATTTCCTCAAGGAGATCGGAGCTGCGTTGAACTCTGCCATTGATACTGTAGTTCCATGCGCCATCTGGTGGTGGTTACATGTAACTACACCTTCATTTTATGAATGAAGCGATATCGCTTTGCTGTGAGCGCAAGAGCTGCTACATCTGTATATAGTCCTTTTATCCAATGTCATCTGCATTGCAGGCTACAGGCCACCTGAGTTGCCAGGTGCCACCTACGACAGTAGAAGCTGGGATTAAAGCCTTCGAAAAATGGATGTAAGTACTTTATTTCTGTCAGAGATAGGAATATTATTTTTATTATACAGTTTCTTGGTAGGGGACTTAGTAAGGGGGTAATTGCGACATAAACATCCTATAAAGGGTAGAAAGGGAAATGAGTGTTAGATCATAAAGGTCTAGATGCACAATGACCATGAGGTGGCTTGGGATGCTTGTGCTCTGACTTCTTTTAGTTACCTTTAAAGATAATTTTCTGTAAAATTGAATCTCTGTAAAGTGCATAATCCTTCTGATATATGTTTTTTTACTATATATGGCAATAAAGATTAAATATATAAAAAAAATTGTTGACAACCACTTTCATTTCGCTTGTGGATGACACAATGCTGAAATCACTGAGGGCAGAATAAAGTTGATGTCAGGTTCCCTTCAAAACAAGACTTGCATAATTCACGAAAACACAAGTGGTTGACTAGTGTAAGAATAAATATTAAAAAATGAACACAGCAGAACATATTTTGGTAATTCATAAGGGGCTCTGAAGTGTAAAATCAATATTCAAATCCATATAAAATGTACTTCTGTTGACAATAGTATGTAGAATACATTATTGTCTTACAACTCCAAAAAATACTATTAATATTTGCATTTTATAGGATTCATATATTTTGGAGGAATGACATTAGTTTTATTAGTTGAATAATTGTATCTTTGGAATATCAAAACTTTTGTTATTAATATCTTTGTCTTATTTTTAGTATTAGCAAGTTTTTTTTTTTTTTATGAAGCATGCTGATAAATCTTTTGCCTACAGTAAGTCCTCAATCAATCTATTTAGGCTTTTTTCCAAGGGTTATATTTCATAGAGCATGTTGTATATTAGGATGAAAAAGCATTCCTCAGTGCCTATCAAAGGTGAATAGTGTGCCATAAGGATTAGCAGTTAGCGCAGAGCATTTTTACTATGTGACTTATAGGCTCTTTGCTACTATATATAAGCATTCTCTTCTTTGAAACTGACAGTATAATCTGCTATCTTAAATTATTGTAAAAATGAAGATATGAAAGAAAATGCTGTAAACTCATATGGCTGAATACAAAGCTTACAGCTGTATACAGATTGTGAAGCCATTTCCTCTTCTTTGGTGCGAAATAACAGGTAGGTATTTAAAATGCAATTTACCATTCAATTGTTTTATTATTTTCAAATTTTGTAGAATCAAATTTACTTCTATTGTTTTATGCTGCATTTCTGAAGTTAAAGAGGTTTCTCAACATAGACTTTTATGGTATATAAACTAAAGTTGAGTGGGAGGTCTTACCAATCATAAAATTTGGAGGTAACTACGTATATTAATTTGAATTGAGGATATGGAAACAGTTTCATTATAGTAGTGACTGTAATTTCCCAATTGACAGCAACCGTATACGAAAAGAAGTCCCTATTAATCCCTTAGTGACAATGTTATTTTAGACCTTAATGACCTCATTGTTGCATTCTAAAAGTTATAACTTATTTTTCTGTCAACATGGCTTCATAAGAGCTTGATTTTAGTGGAATGGGTTGTATTTTTCAATCGCCCAATTTTTGCTGCTTTAGCTGCTGTTGGGAATGAGAGAGTGTCCACGGAGTAGGATGCAAAGGAGGCGGATAAGTGACTGGTGTGGGAGCCAGGCTGATACACTCTTGGGGTTGTCAAAGTGACCAGCTGCCTCTCCCCTGCTGTAAAAAACATTAACCCAATTTTTCTGATAGCGACGGCCCATATTGTCCACTAGGTGAAAGTAGAAGGCGGGGGTGGCTTTTTGGGATAAATAATGGTGGCTAGGTATCTTCCAGTGAGGCTGAGCACACGCCATTAACTCCCTAAAGACAACAGACACTACAAAATAATATGGCAGAGACTGCACTGCCAACAAATTGGCCAGGTGAGAATTAATCCTTTGAGGGCACAGCCAATTTTTACCTTAACCCTTTCATGATCGGGCCTAAAAATGGCCTGAATGTCCAGGCAATTTTTTGTGATTTTGTGCACGTGGTGGTTTAGTGACCCTAATTTTTTTATTTGTTTGACTACCAAAATAGTTTTTGCAATTTGGACTTTTTATTAGAATTTTTTTTGAGATTTTTTATATTTCTTTAGGTTTAATATGGAGGAAAACTGCTAATTCTTATTTTTTTTTAAAACAAGTCTTTTTTTATTTCTAGCTTTTTACTTCTTAAATATTAAAACTGACACAAAAATTAATTATTGCAATGGATTCCCTATTTGGGGACGATCTTTTTGATATATAACATAACATAAGCCATTCTAAGACTGTTTTCTGGTGATACTTTGTACACCAAAGTATGACATTGGTTAATTTAAGTAGATATATTTCACCTTTATGTATAACAAAATCCCAAATTTACCAAAAGTTGGGAAAAATTTGAATTTCTACTTTTAAGGCGGATAGTGATACAGCATAAAATAGTTATAAGCTTACATTTGCTATGTGTCTACCTTAAGTTGGCATCAATTTGTAAATTTCATGTTTTTTTAATGTTAGAAGGCTTAGAATTTTAGCAGTAATTAGAGATGGGTGAGCACTAAAATGCTCGGGTGCTCGTTATTCGAGACAAACTTTTCCAAATGCTCGGGTGCTCGTTTCGAGTAACGAACCCCATTGAAGGCAATGGGAGACTCGAGCATTTTTTGCATGGGACCAAGGCTCTGCCTAGGGAAGGCTGGGTGAAAACCTGGAAACATCAGAAAATGATGGAAACACCACGAAAATGGACAGGAAACAGCAGGGGCAGCATGCATGGATGCCTCTGAGGCTG
>ONZH01002752.1:0-13072 GCA_900303285.1 Rhinella marina
AAAAAACTGGGATTATTAGTAAATTGAGCAAACTTTTACATCCTAGCCATGATATAAATGTGGGGGACCATGTATTCAAGATATCAGGTATGGATTTTAACAGCGGAAGGTAACTGAGATCATATAATTTACTAGGTTCCGGGGAAATATTTATTCCGAGGAATTTTATGGACGAAGCAGTCCATGTGAAAGGGGAGCTGGTCTGTAATTCTTTAAGTTGTTTAGCTGACATATTGATCCCCATGGCTTGGGATTTTGAAATATTTATCTTGAAGTTGGATATAGTCCCAAAGGAGTCGAAAAACTCGATAATAGCTTGAAAGGCCTGCGAAGGGTTGGATATCAGTAATAAAAGATAATCTGCATAGGCATCTTGTTTGAATTCCAATCTGTTGCAAGACAGCCCATGTATCCCTGTGTGTTGACGAATATATTGTAACAGGGTTTCTACTGTAAGAATAAATAGGATCGGGGACAGAGGGCAACCTTGTCAGGTTCCATTATTGATTTCTAACGTTTGTGAAATTGTATCATTAACTTTAATGTTGGCACTAGGTGTTTCATACATTGTAAATATTGCCCTAATAAAGGAAGGAGGAAAGCCAAACTTGGACAGAGCGCATCTGACAAAGGGCCAAGCCACTCGGTCATAGGGTTTTTCTGCATCTGTGCTTAATAATACCAAAAAGTTATTCAATTTCCTTGCTAGGTCAATTAAGTTTATAATTTTGTAAGTATTATCTTTGCCTTCACGTCCAGGTATGAATCCTGTTTGATCAGGATTAGAGATGAGCGAGCATGCTCGTCCAAGCTTTGTGCTGGTTCGAGCATTAGGGTACTCGTAAGTGCTCGATGCTCGGACGAGCATCTCGCCATGCTCGAGGAAATGGCATCTCCCGCCTCTTGCATGTTTGGCGCCTATAACTCAGCCAATCACTAGCCAGGAGACTCTGCGGTACCTCCAGCATCACGTGGGGCCTTACATGTCGATAGCAGGGGTTGGCTGGCCAGATCTGGTGACTCTGGAATATACTAGTGACGTCCGGCGGTGCTCGGCTCATAAGCTGCCTGGATGTCGTTAGGGACAGATCTGCTGCGTGTCAGGGAGAGTGTTAGGGCCTGGATTTAGTTCTCTGTTAGGCAGGAGTGATCTGAAAAGAACACTTTTTTTTGTCTCCTTCTGGCTAGGCTGGCTGGCACTAGTAGTGCAGCTATCGCCATATTTGTAGCAGTTTGCAGGGAGACTGCAAATAGGTTTTTTTTTGCTCTCAGTGATCGATTTTGTGGGTTGCAGTGAAATAGCCACAGTCTGCTGAACCCTTTTTTCTCTCTAACTGATCACATTACAAAATACGTTTTTTTGCTCTCAGTGATACAAATCCATTTTAAACAGCTCAGTGGAACAAATCTGTGGGTTGCAATCCAGCACCCCAGTCTCCACAATCCTTTGTTTCTCTGTAATTGATCTATACTGCACGTCAAGTTAAAAAATACGTTATTTTGCTCTCAGTTATACACATATCTTTGAAAAATTTCCGTGCAACATTTTTGTGGGTTGTGATAAAGCAGACCACGTCTGCCTAATCCAATAGTTTCTCTGTAATTGTTATCTACTGCACGTCACGTTAAAAAATACGTTATTTTGCTCTCAGTTATACACATATCTTTGAAAAATTTCAGTGCGACATTTTTGTGGGTTGCACTAAAGCAGACCAAGTCTGCCTAATCCAATTGTTTCTCTGTAATTGTTATATACTGCACGGCACGTTAAATAATACGTTATTTTGCTCTCAGTTATACACATATCTTTGAAAAATTTCAGTGCAACATTTTTGTGGGTTGCAGTGAAATAGCCACAGTCTGCAGAACCCTTTTTTCTCTCTAACTGATAGATACAGCACGTCACGTTAAAAAAGAAATAGGTTTTTTTGCTCTCTTTTAGGCCTCTTTCAAACGAACGTTGTTTTTGCGGGCTCTGATCCGCATTTTTCACATGAAAAATGTGGACCCATTCATTTCTATGGGCCCGCAAAAAATGTGGACAGCACACCGTGTGCCCTCCGCATCCGTTGCTCCGTTCCGTAGCCCGCAAAAAAAAATAGAGCATGTCCTATTCTTGTCTGTATTATGGACAAGAATAGTGCTGTTCTATTAGGGGCCAGCTGTTCCGTTCCTCAAAATACGGAATGCACACGGATGCCATCCGTTGTTTTTGCGGATCCGCAATTTGCGGACCGCAAAACACAATGTTCGTGTGAAAGAGGCCTTATACAAATATATTTTAAACAGTTCAGTGGAACAATTGTGTGGGTTGCAGTATAGCAGGCCAGTCTGCACAACCCTTTTTATTCTCTCTAACTGATAGATACTAGACGTCACGTTAGAAAATACGTTTTTTTGCTCTCTTTTATACAAATATATTTTAAAAAGTTTTGTGGAGCAATTTTGTGGGTTTCAGTACAGCAGGCCCAGTCTGCACAATCCTTTTTTTTCTCCCTAATTGATATATAATACAGTTATATACACAAAATGTTGAACCCCAGGGCTAAGGGTCGAGGACGAGGACGTGGGCGTGGGCGTTCAAGTAGTGCAGGTGGCAGAGGCCGTGGTCCTGGGCAGGGTGAGACAGTACCTGCTCATGAGGGAGCAGTGGAACGCCGCAGAGGTTCACTCCCTAGCTTCATGTCGCAACTTACAGGGAAACGTGGTAGAGCACTGTTAAAACCACAACAGTGTGAACAGGTGATGACGTGGATAGCGGATAATGCATCCAGTAATTTATCCACCAGCCAGTCTTCCACGCAGTCCACCCACGCTAGCCAAGGGATCACTCCTCTGGCTCCTCCAGCTCAACCTCCTTTCCCCCAGCCTGCCCCCCACCCCCTGGAAATTTTGGAATGCGATCCGGCATACTCAGAGGAACTCTTTTCAGGACACTTCCCAGAGTCACAAACCACTGCTCAGGTTGCTGCTGAGCTCTTTCCCGATGCCCAAAAGTTCCAACTGTCGCAGTCTGTGGGTGGTGAGAGTGTGGACTTAGTGGAAGTAGTGTGTCAAGAGGTGTCGGACGATGAGGAGACACGGTTGTCAGACAGCGAAGTTGTTGTCAGGGCAGGAAGTCCGAGGGGGGAGCAGACTGAGAAATCGGAGGATGATGAGGGGACTGACCCAAGCTGGGTTGATAAGCCGAGTGAAGACAGTGCTTCTGAGACGGAGGCAAGTGCAGCACCAGAACAGGTTGTAAGAGGCAGTGGTGTGGCCAGAGGGAGAAGCAGGGCCAGAGCTGGTGCATCAGCAGCAACTGTTTCACGTAGTGAAGCTCCCGTGGCGAGGCCTAGATGTTCGCAAGTCTGGAGGTTCTTTAAAGAAATTGTGGATGACCGACGGACTGTGGTGTGCAACCTGTGCCACACCAGGCTCATCAGGGGTGCCACCACTACCAGCCTAACCACCACCAGCATGCGCAGGCATATGAGTGCTAAACACCCAACTCAATGGAACCAAGGCCGTTTACCTCTTGCGGGTCCCACCACTGCTCCTTCCCCTGTGTCACTCGCTGCCTCTGCAAGTCAACCCCCTGCCCAGGACCCCGGCACGAGCGCCTCCCGCTCGAAAACCACCCCTTCGCCTCCATGATCCTCCACACTGTCCACCAATGTGTCTCTGCGCAGCGTTCAGGGACACATTGGTGGACAGTGTGGAGGATAGGGCAGACATTGGAGCGCAAGCGGAAATACAGTAACATGCCCAAGCCCTCAACGTCCACATCTCCAAACTGCTGAGCATGGATTTGCTGCCCTATAGACTGGTAGAGAGCGAGGCATTCCGCAACCTCATGGCGGTAGCTGCCCCTCGGTATTTGGTCCCCAGCCGCCACTATTTCTCCCGATGTGCCGTCCCAGCCCTACACCAGCACGTGTCAGACAACATCATCCGTGCCCTAAAAAACGTGGTTTCTGAGAAGGTCTACCTAACCACGGACACATGGACAAGTGCTGCCGGTCAGGGACACTATATATCATTGGCGGCACATTGGGTTAACTTGGTGGAGGCTGGGACCGAGAATGACCCTGGGGCCGCTCATGTACTGCCCACATCGAGGATTGCGGGGCCTACCTCGGTCACGTTTTCTCAGACGTACTATGCCTCTTCCTCCAACCCCTCCTCCTCCTCCGAATTACCATCCATGGGCACGGCGCCTACAGTCGGTAGCTCTAGGCGCAGCAGCACTGCCATGGGTAAGCGCCAGCAGGCGGTGCTCAAACTGCTGAGCTTAGGTGACAAAAGGCACACCGCCCAAGAGCTGTTACAGGGCTTCACTGCGCAGACCGATCTGTGGCTGGCACCGCTGAACCTCAAGCCAGGCATGGTTGTGTGTGACAACGGGTGTAACCTGGTGGCGGCTCTGCAACTTGGCAGACTGACACATGTGCCATGCCTGGCCCACGTGTTCAATCTCATAGTTCAGCGGTTCCTCAAGACATACCCCAATTTGTCAGATTTGTTCACCAAGGTGTGCCGCATCTGTGCGCATTTCCGCAAGTCGACCACAGATGCTGCCACTCTCAGGGCAGCGCAGCGCCGCCTACAACTGCCCGCTCACCGACTGTTGTGCGACGTGCCCATGAGATGGAATTCGACATTAAACATGTTATCCAGAGTTTACCAGCAGCGCAGAGCGATTGTAGACTGCCAGATGTCAACTTCCACCAGAACTGGTAGTTAAGTCAGTCAGCTTCCTCAAGTCTACAATGAGGAGTGGACGTGGATGTCTGATATCTGCCAGGTGTTGACCAACTTCGAGGAGTCAACACAGATGGTCAGCGGCGATGCCGCCATTATCAGCCTCACCATCCCGCTGCTTTGCCTGTTGAAAAACTCACTGCTCAGCATGAAGTCAGAAGCTTTGCGCTTGTCACAGGAGATGGGGGAAGAAGATACGTCGCTTGATAGCCAGAGCACCCTCCGGTCTGTTTCTCAGCGCGTATTGGAGGAGGGGGATGAGGATGAGGAGGAAGAGGAGGAGAATGTTGGCGAGACAGAAGAGGGTACCAATGATCAGTCCTTCTTAACTCTTGAGCGTGTATATGCTGAAGAGGAGGAGGAGGAGGAAATGGAGAGTCAGGCCAGTGAGGAGAGGGAATTCTTGCGTGTTGGGACTCTGGCGCACATGGCAGACTTCATGTTAGGCTGCCTATCCCGTGACCCTCGCGTTAGAAGAATTTTTTCAAACACCGATTACTGGGTGTTCACTCTCCTGGACCCACGGTACAAGCAGAACCTTTCCACTCCCTGTAGAGGAAAGGAGTATGAGAGTGAATCAATATCAACAGGCCCTGGTGCAAAAGCTGAAACAATCCTTTCCATCTGACGCCGCTAGCGGCAGAGGGAGTGGTTCTGTGGGCCAAGTAGCGGGGGAGAGGAGGCGAGCAGGCAGCTTGTCCAGCACTGGCAGGGGAATGCTCTCCAAGGCCTTTGCCAGTTTTATGTCACCCCAGCAAGACACTTTCATCTGTCCCCATTCTAGGCAGAGTAGGGGGGAGCTGTACAGAAAGATGGTGAGGGAGTACCTAGCTGACCATAACAACGTCCTGACTGATCACTCTGCTCTATACAACTACTGGGTTTCAAAGCTGGACACGTGGCCTGAACTGGCGCTGTACGCCTTGGAGGTGCTGGCCTGCCCTGCCGCTAGCGTGTTGTCAGAGCGGGTATTCAGTGCAGCTGGTGGCGTCATCACCGATAAGCGTACACGCCTGTCCACTGACAGCGCTGACAGGCTGACGCTTATTAAAATGAACAAAGCCTGGATTTCACCGCAATTCAAATCTCCTCCGGGGGAAAGCAGCTAAAGAATAAGATTCCTTATGTATCCGATTCCTCTCCTCTTCTCCTCCTCCTCCTTCTCTTCATTGCCAAACGCTGACCCAAAAGGGAATTTTTTTAAAGGCCAACTGCCACTCTTTTAAAACAATGTTTCCGGATGGCCACCTACAGGCCCTCTCTCCTAACAATTTTTCCGGAGCGTCAACTACAGACACTCTAAAACAATTTTTCAGGATCGTCAACCACAGACACTAAATAATTTTTTTCGGAGGGTCGACTTTAGACATTTCAAAAAAACATTTTTGGGAGGCTCACCTACAGCCATTTGACTGCAATCTCAGTCGGACAAAGGCATTGGTGGTGTCACCTACATGCTGTGTCAGGCTAAATTTTTGGGTGGTTCACCTGCTACCTCAGTCTAACTCGATCACTCTGTTGTCACCGCCGCCATACAGGGTCACGCTAAAGTTTTTATGTGCTTCGCCTGCTACATCACTCTAACTCGGACACTCTGTTGTCACCGCCGCCATACAGGGTCACGCTAAATTTTATTTGTTCTTCGCCTGCTACCTCTATCTAACTGTCACTCTTGTTACCGCCAAGCTGCGTCACGTTAAATTTTATTTGTTTTTCGCCTGCTACCTCACTCTAACTCGTTCACTCAGTTGTCACCGCCATAGTGCTTTGCCTGCTCCCGCAGTGCAACTCTGTCACTCTGTAGTCACAGCCATACAGGGCCACAATAAATTTTAATGTGCTTCGCCTGCTTCCGCAGTGTAACTCGGTCACTCTGTAGTCACAGCCATACAGGGTCACGCTAAATTTTTATGTGCTTCGCCTGCTCCCGCAGTGTAACTCGGTCACTCTGTAGTCACAGCCATACAGGGCAACGACGATAAATTTTTATATGCTTCGCCTGCTACCGCAGTGTTTTTCGGTCACTCTGTTGTCATAACCATTTAGGGTCACGCTAAATTTTTATGTGCTTCGCCTGCTCCCGCAAAGTAACTCGGTCACTCTGTAGTCACAGTCATATAGGGTCACGCTAAATTTTTATGTGCTTCGCCTACTCCCACAGTGTAACTCGGTCACTCTGTTGTCACAGCCATACAGGGTCATGCTAAATTTTTATGTGCATCGCCTGCTCCCACAGTGTAACTCGGTCACTCTGCTGTCACAGCCATACAGGGTCACGCTAAATTTTTATGTGCTTCGCCTGCTCCCACAGTGTAACTCGGTCACTCTGTAGTCACAGCCATACAGGGCCACGATAAATTTTTATGTGCTTCGCCTGCTACTGCGGTGTTTTTTGGTCACTCTGTTGTCACAGCCTTACAGGGTCACGCTAAATTTTTATGTGCTTCGCCTTTTCCCGCAGTGTAACTCGGTCACTCTGTAGTCACAGCCATACAGGGCCACGCTAAATTTTTATGTGATTCGCCTGCTCCCGCAGTGTAACTCGGTCACTCTGTAGTCACAGCCATACAGGGCCACACTAAATTTTAATGTGCATCGCCTGCTCCCTCAGTGTAACTCGGTCACTCTGTTGTCACAACCATACAGGGTCCCGCTAAATTTTTATGTGCTTCGCCTGCTACCGCAGTGTAACTCGGTCACTCTATAGTCACAGCCATACAGGGCCACGCTAAATTTTTATGTGCTTCGCCTGCTCCCGCAGTGTAACTCCGTCACTCTGTAGTCACAGCCATTCAGGGCCACACTAAATTTTAATGTGCTTCGCCGGCTCCCTCAGTGTAACTCGGTCACTCTGTTGTCACAACCATACAGGGTCCCGCTAAATTTTTATGTGCTTCGCCTGCTCCCGCAGTGTAACTCGGTCACTCTGTTGTCATAGCCATACAGGGTTACGCTAAATTTTTATGTGCTTCGCCTGCTCCCGCAGTGTAACTCGGCCACTCTGCTGTCACAGCCTTACAGGGTCACGCTAAATTTTTATGTGCTTCGCCTGCTCCCACAGTGTAACTCGGTCACTCTGTAGTCACAGCCATACAGGGCCACGATAAATTTTTATGTGCTTCGCCTGCTACTGCGGTGTTTTTTGGTCACTCTGTTGTCACAGCCTTACAGGGTCACGATAAATTTTTATGTGCTTCGCCTTTTCCCGCAGTGTAACTCGGTCACTCTGTAGTCACAGCCATACAGGGCCACGCTAAATTTTTATTTGATTCTCCTGCTACTGCAGTGTAACTCGGACACTCTGAACGAGTCTGACCCTGGGGCCGCTCATGTACTGCCCAGCTCTAGGCGCAGCAGCAGTGCCGTGGGTAAGCGCCAGCAGGCGGTGCTCAAACTGCTTAGCTTAGTTGACAAAAAGCACACCACCCAAGAGCTGTTACAGGGCATCACGGCGCAGACCGATCTGTGGCTGGCACCGCTGAACCTCAAACCAGGCATGGTTGTGTGTGACAATGGGCGTAACCTGTTGGTGGCTCTGCAACTCGGCAGACTCACACATGTGCCATGCCTGGCCCACGTGTTCAATCTCATAGTTCAGCTGTGTTTTTGGTGTTTTGCCTGCTACCTCACTCTAACTCGGTCACTCTGTTGTCACCGCCATACAGGGTCACCCTAAATTTTATTTGTGCTTTGCCTGCTACCTCACTCTAACTCCTTCACTCTGTTGTCGCCGCCATACAGGGTCACGCTAAATTTTATTTCTTCTTCGACTGCTACCTCAGTCTAACTCGGTCACTGTGTTGTCAACCCCAATGCTGCGTCAGGGTAAATTTTTGGGTGCTTCACCTGCTACCTCAGTCTAACTCGGTCACTTCTGGGTTCACCGCCATGCTGCGTCAGGGTAAATTTTTGGCTGCTTCACCTGCTACCTCAGTCTAACTCGGTCACTCTGTTGTCACCTCCATGCTGCGTCAGGGTAAATTTTTGGGTGGCTCACCTGATACTTCATGTAACTTGGTCACTTGTTGGTGTCACCGCCATGCTGTGTCAGGCTTATGCCTGCGTTGTGGGGTGGGGAATAGGACAGCAGTGCCAGCATGGGCATGGGTGATGGACCTTCGTTGCACCTAGTTGGGTGCTTCCCTAACATATGATGGGCATGTGCCTCGCCCTTCTTGGTCTGGGTGAGCACAATTGCCTTGAGGGTCACCACCAGGCTGTTGCAGGAGAATTTGGGGTAATGGTGGGATTAGGCAGCCTCAGAGGCATCCATGCATGCTGCCCCTGCTGTTTCCTGTCCATTTCCGTGGTGTTTCCTTCATTTTCTGAGGTATTTACCCAGCCTTCCCTAGGCAGAGCCTTGGTCCCCTGCAAAAAATGCTCGAGTATCCCATTGGCTTCAATGGGGTTCGTTACTCGAAACGAGCACCCGAGCATCGGGAAAAGTTCATCTCGAATACCGAGCACCTGAGCATTTTAGTACTCGCTCATATCTAATCAGGATGTATTAGGTCTGCTAATAGTGGTTTTATTCTAGAAGACAGTATTCTGGCAAACATTTTTTAAATCCAAAAGAAATGGGTCTGTAGCTAGAGCATTAAGTGGGATCCTTCTGAGGTTTATGTATCAATGTAATGTGGGCATTTAGCGACTGAGGGAGAAAGGGAATACCCAATAAAGCGGCATTGAATGTTTGGGTCATGTGAGGGATCAGAATATCTCTGAAAGTGGAGCAATATAATAGAGATAGACCATCTGGTCCAGGAGATTTGTCCTTGGCCATTTGCTTCAGTGTGGAAGAGACTTCTTGTGTCAAAATGGGGGTGCATAATTCTAAGACTTGTTCTGGTGAGATGTTTGGGAGATGTAACTTATTTAAAAAGTCGTGTGAAGCTCGCAATTTTTTCAGTTTTGATCTCCTCAGTGTCAGTCTTGTTCAAATTGTATAGTTCTGCATATAATTGTTGAAAAGCAGCAGCTATACTGGGGTCATCTTTCTTAAGTGATTTATCAGTCTGCATAATTGCAGGAATTCCAGATTTTCTTTTTCTTTGTTTCAATAACGTCAACATGAACTCAGTTGGTTTGTTCCCATGTGCAAAAAACTTTTGCTTAAGGGATAGATATATTTTGGCAGATTTAGCATTTAAGATCACTTAAATTTTTTCCCTAGCTTTGGTGTTTGTTGCGGGTACGGCAAAAGTCCGTTCTAGATTAGAGATCTTGTCATAAACTGCTGTCATTTTTGCTTTCCTGACTTTATTTAAATGAGAGGCTGCAGAAATGAATTCTCCCCTTATCACCGATTTATGTGCTTCCCAAATTATATGTGGGGACATTTCAGTCGCTGTGTTTATAGTGAAATATTCCTCTAATTTTTTCTTATTTTATCTTTGACTAAGTGATTGTCTAGTAGGGTCTCATTTAGCCTCCACGTAAATTTCTTTGGGCAGGAATTTGGTATTTTAAAGGAGACAAACACTGGGGAATGGTCTGAGTGAATCATGGAGCCTATCTGGGCCTCTGCACAGAGATGAATTAAGGTAGTTGGGAGAAATATATAGTATAATCCAACCGGTGATGACTATCGTGTGGATGAGAATAGTGTGAGTAGTCTTTAGTATTCGGATCAAGGTAACGCCATGTGTCTATAAGGGCGGTTTTATGAAGAAGTTTCTTGATGTTATTCAGAGTCTTTTTGGGGATAGATGATCTACCAGTAGATTAATCTAATCCAGGATTGAGTGACAGGTTGAAATCTCCTTCTACAATTAGCAAGCCTTCACTAAACTCCTCCAGTTTAAGCCATGTCTCCTTAAACCATTTCTTATGGACAACATTAGGGGCATATAAGTTTGCCAAGGTAAAAACTTGGGAGTTTATTTTCCCTTTCACAAAAAAGAATTGTCCCTCCTTATCAGATCTTGAATCTAACAAAGAGAAGTCAGTGTGTTTGTGGAATCCAATACTCCCAGCTTGTTAGAATAATCTGACGAGCTATGAAACCATAGGTTGTAGTGAGACCTTGAAAGATCAGAAATCTTGTTGTGTTTAAAGTGAGTCTCTTGGGCAAATATAATCTGAACCTTCTCTTTATGAAAGTGTCTAAGAATTTGGCCTCTTTTAATTGGTGTTTTAAAACCTCTAACATTGTATGTAGCTAAGCATAATTCAGTCATTGTATAATGTTGAAAGAGCAAGTGACAGCCAACACATACCCTCAAACGTACAGAGCCACAGAGTATGCTGATTATGCAGTCCTAGACATCCATATTTGCGGTCTGGTTGGGTAGGGAAGGTGGGAAGGAGGGAGGTAAGGCTGCAAAACAAGACATAAGAACAATAAAAATTAGTAATGAAAACATAAGAGATAATCCTCCATTTTAAGAAAACCTGAATGTGACCTAGAAAGGTTTACTTTCCTGGGTGAAGCCTGAAAAGTACTGAAAACTGAAGAAATAGGTTGTTGACATAACATAGAGTGGTGATGAGGGGTGATATATAAAGAGCTCTGCTAAAGGTGAGCTTTCATCTTAGTAACATTGTTATACTGTAATGGCATTACATTATTAAACAGATAACTAACTGTATAAGGATGGGGACCTTCACTCCACTGTCCGAGACCAAAGGAATCTCAGAAGGGATGGAGAACAGAGAAATAATAGGACAATGATGTGAAGGGACCCTTAAGTTAACTGTCCATTGAAACACCTAAGAATAGTCGGGAGAAGCCTCTCCAGCTAAATGACTAGAAAAATACTTCTGCCTTTAGGTGTCAGTCTTCTTCTAAGATGAGACTCAGTGGAGTCAGTTTGCCTTGTTTTTTCTTGGCTCTTGGGGTTTTGCCATAGGTGACCGTCTCCCACGGTGTTGGAGGTGTTATTTCTGATGGAATGCAGATGTCATTTGTAGCGGACCAGTCCGGGATGTCTATATCATCAATCTTTAGGGCTGCAAGAATCTCCAGAAGGTCTCTTGGCGATCTGATGATGTATTTCTTGTCTTTCCATGTAATCAGCATCCCAAATGGAAACAGCCAACGGAAGGCAATGCATTTGTGTCTCAAATAGTCAGTTAATGGTTTTAGGATGTGCCTTTTGTTAAGAGTGGTGGGGGCAAGATCGTGAAATAGTAGGATAGGTTAACCTTCGTATTCTATTTTTTCACATTTTCTAGCTTTCTTCATCACCTATTCTTTTTGTGTGAAATTCAGGAGTTTGCTGTTTATATAATTATAGGTTCCTGATAGTCCTCTCCCAGAAGCGATTTACAAATTTCCAGTACAGCTTTTGGCACAGCATCAATGGCTACTGATTCTGGAACTCCTCTCAGGCGGATATTATTGTGTCTGCCTCTATTGTCTTGGTCTTCTATGTAGTCATAGAGGTAATTAATGTGTTGTTGATATATGGCAAGCGTATCCATATTTTTTGCGTATAGTTTGTTAAGGCAGCCTGGGTGGATTCCAGAGTTTCAACCCTTTGACCAATCTGTCTCATCTCCTTTTTAATTTCTGACAGTTCCTCCAGAACTGGATTTAATGCTTTAGAAAGTGATTGAGAAATGAAAGATCTAGAGATGACAAGATCAATAGTGGCATCTGTGGGATCTTCTTCATTACCTTGTCTTCTCTCTGGTATATTCGGCTGACGTTGTGATGCACCTGTTTTTTTCATCACGTATTTATTAAGATCCAATTGTGAATAAGAAGAGGAGCTTTTAATTTGCCTTTGTGGTTCTTGGCTATAACCTTTATGTCTCCCGTATTTCACCATAGGTGCTGTGTATCTTGCTCCCTTGGAAAATGCATATTTAACCCATACATCAGGTGTTAATAGCTATTACATTTTAAAAATGAGCTTGTATAAAGGTGGCAAAGGGAGATTTCACATATCCACTCAGTAGGAGCCTACTTTAGCTGATTGGAGATGTTGCAGGAAGATGCCAGGTAAGTAGTCACCGGAATGAAAGAAAACTTAGGTCAAAGTCCCTTTAGATAATTAGTAGAGATGAGCGAGCACTAAAATGCTCGGGTGCTCGTTATTTGAGTCAAATTTTTCCCGATGCTCGGGTGCTCGTTTCAAATAACGAACCCCATTGAAGTCAATGGGAGACTCAAGCACTTTTTGCAGGGGACCAAAGCACTGCACAAAGAAGGTTGCGTGAAAACCCGGAAACCTCAGAAAATGATGAAAACACCACGGAAATGGACAAGAAACAGCAGGGGCAGCGTGCATGGATGCCTCTGAGGCTGTCTAATCGTACCATTACGCCAAATTCTGGGCAACAGCCTGGTGGTGACCCTCAAGACAATTGTGCTGACCCAGAC
>ONZH01002753.1:0-45833 GCA_900303285.1 Rhinella marina
TCTACGATAGTTTCTGCACGTCACGTTCCAAAAAAAAACCCAAAAAACTAAAAAAAAATATATAGCTTGATTCCAAAGTCTCTGTGCGACATTTGTCTGGTCGCAGTCAAAATAGCCACCGTTCAGCAGGGTGTTCAGTTAGCTCTACGATTAGTTTCTGCACGTCACGTTCCCAAAAAAAACCAAAACTAAAAAAAAAAATATAAAAAAATAGTTTTTTGGTTGTTTTAGCCCAGTGATACAAAATCCATTTCACACAGCTGGCGTGATACCATTCTGTGTTGTCACAGTTCAGTACACTAACTACAATCCGTATTTTTCTGTCCAGGGACACTGTGTCTGTACCGTCACTACATAAACCAGGCTCTTTTGCTCTCAGGTATACTAGCTTGATCCCAAAAATCTCTGTGCGACATTTGTCTGGGTCGCAGTCAAAATAGCCACCGTCAGCAGGGTGTCAGTTAGCTCTACGATAGTTTCTGCACGTCACGTTCCAAAAAAAACAAAACTAAAAAAAATATATAAAAAAAATAGTTTTTTGTTGTTTTAGCTCAGTGATACAAACCCATTTCACACAGCAGTGTGGAACCATTCTGTGTGTCACAGTTCAGTACACTCACTACAATCCGTATTTTTCTGTCCAGGTGACACTTTCTGTACGTCACTTAATTAAACCAGACTGAACAAGTTTGTGGGTTTCAGTACAACAGGCCCATTTATTTTTTATTTTTTATATAATACACTTATATACAGAAAATGTTGAACCCCAGGGCTAAGGGTCGAGGACGAGCGCGTGGGCATGGGCATTCAATTACTGCAGGGGGCAGAGGCCGTGGTCCTGGGCAGGGTGAGACAGTACCTGCTGATGAGGGAGCAGGGGAACGCAGCAGAACTACACTCCCTAGTTTCATGTCTCAATTTACAGGGTCACGTGGTAGAGGACTGTTGAAACCACAACAGTGCTAACAGCTGATCTCGTGGATTGCAGACAATGCTTCAAGTAATTTGTCCACCAGTCAGTCTTCCACGCAGTCCACCCACGTTACCCAAGGGAGCACTCCTCTGGCTCCTCCACCTCAACCTCCTTCCCCCCAGTCTGCCCCCTCCCAGGAAAATTTGGAATGCGATCCTGCATACTCCCAGGAACTGTTTTCTGGACCCTTCCCAGAGTCACAAACCACTTCTCAGGTTGCTGCTGACATCGTTCCCGATGCCCAAGTTTTCCAACTGTCACAGTCTGTGGGTGATGATGATGATGATGACAATGTCGAGTTAGTGGGAGAAGTTTGTAAAGAGGTGTCGGACGATGAGGAGACACGGTTGTCAGACAGTGGTGAAGTTGTTGTCAGGGCAGGAAGTCCGAGGGGGGAGCAGACTGAGGAATCGGAGGATGACGAGGTGACTGACCCAAGCTGGGTTGATAAGCCGAGTGAAGACAGTGCTTCTGAGGCGGAGGCGAGTGCTGCACCAGAACAGGTTGGAAGAGGCAGTGGTGTGGCCAGAGGGAGAAGCAGGGCCAGAGCTGGTGCATCAGCAGCAACTGTTTCACGTAGTGAAGCTCCCGTGGCGAGGCCTAGATGTTCGCAAGTCTGGAGGTTCTTTAAAGAAAGTGAGGATGACCGACGGACTGTGGTGTGCAACCTATGCCACACCAGGATCAGCAGGGGTGCCACCACTACTAGCCTAACCACCACCAGCATGCGCAGGCATATGAGTGCTAAACACCCCACTCAATGGAACCAAGGCCGTTCACCACCTCCTGCGGGTCACACCACTGCTCCTTCCCCTGTGTCACTCGCTTCCTCTGCTAGTCAACCCCCTGCCCAGGACCCCGGCACGAGTGCCTCCCGCCGGAAAACCACACCTTCGCCTCCAAGATCCTCCACAGTGTCCACCAATGTGTCCCAGCGCAGCGTTCAGCTGTCTTTACAGCAGATGCTGGAGCGCAAGAGGAAATACAGTTCCACCCACCCACATGCCCAAGCCCTCAACGTCCACATCTCCAAATTGCTGAGCCTGGAGATGCTGCCCTATAGGCTGGTAGAGACCGAGGCCTTTCGCAATCTCATGGCAGTGGCTGCCCCTTTGTATTCGGTTCCCAGCCGCCACTATTTTTCCCGATGTGCCGTCCCAGCCCTACACCAGCACATGTCACAGAACATCATCCGTGCCCTGACCAACGCTGTTTCTGAGAAGGTCCACCTAACCACGGACACGTGGACAAGTGCTGCTGGGCAGGGACACTATATCTCACTGACGGCACATTGGGTTAACTTGGTGGAGGCTGGGACCGAGACTGACCCTGGGGCCGCTCATGTACTGCCCACACCGAGTATTGCGGGGCCTACCTCGGTCACGGTCTCTCAGACGTACTATGCCTCCTCCTCCGACCCCTCCTCCTCCTCCACCTCCTCCCCTGAATTACCATCCATGGGCAAGGCGCCTTCAGTCGGTAGCTCTAGGCGCAGCAGCAGTGCCGTGGGTACGCGCCAGCAGGTGGTGCTCAAACTTCTGAGCTTAGGTGACAAAAGGCACACCGCCCAAGAGCTGTTACAGGGCATCACGGTGCAGACCGATCTGTGTCTGGCACCGCTGAACCTCAAGCCAGGCATGGTTGTGTGTGACAACGGGCATAACCTGGTGGCGGCTCTGCAACTCGGCAGACTGACACATGTGCCATGCCTGGCCCACGTGTTCAATCTCATAGTTCAGCGGTTCCTCAAGACATACCCCAATCTGTCTGATTTGCTCAACAGGGTGCGCCGCATCTGTGCGCATTTCCGCAAGTCCACCACAGATGCTGCCACTCTCAGGGCAGCGCAGCGCCGCCTACAACTGCCCGCTCACCGACTGTTGTGCGACGTGCCCACGAGATGGAATTCGACATTAAACATGTTATCCAGAGTTTACCAGCAGCGCAGAGCCATTGTAGACTGCCAGATGTCAACTTCCACCAGAACTGGTAGTCAGGTCACTCAGATTCCTCAAGTCTACAATGAGGAGTGGACGTGGATGTCTGATATCTGCCAGGTGTTGAGCAACTTTGAGGAGTCAACACAGATGGTCAGCGGCGATGCCGCCATTATCAGCCTCACCATCCCGCTGCTTTGCCTGTTGAAAAACTCACTGCTCAGCATCACGTCGGATGCTTTGCTATTGTCACAAGAGACGGTGGAGGAAGATACGTCGCTTGATAGCCAGAGCACCCTCCGGTCTGTTTCTCAGCGCATATCGGAGGAGGGGGATGAGGATGAGGAGGAAGAGGAGGAGAATGTCGGCGAGACAGTAGAGGGTACCAGTGCTCAGTCCTTAACTCTTGAGCGTGTATGGGCTGAAGAGGAGGACTTGGAGGAGGAGGAAATGGAGAGTCAGGCCAGTGAGGAGAGGGAATTCTTACGTGTTGGGACTCTGGCGCACATGGCAGACTTCATGTTAGGCTGCCTTTCCCGTGACCCTCGCGTTAGAAGCATTTTTTCAAACACCGATTACTGGGTGTTCACTCTCCTGGACCCACGGTACAAGCAGAACCTTTCCACTCTCATCCCTGCAGAGGAAAGGAGTATGAGAGTGAATAGATATCAACAGGCCCTTGTGCACAAGCTGAAACAATCCTTCCCATCTGACGCCGCTAGCGGCAGAGGGCATGGTTCTGTGGGCCAAATAGTGGTGGAGAGGAGGCTAGCAGGCAGCTTGTCCAGCACTGGCAGGGGAACGCTCTCCAAGGCCTTTGCCAGTTTTATGTCACCCCAGCAAAACACTGTCACCTGTCCCCAGTCTAGGCAGAGTAGGGGGGAGCTGTACAGAAAGATGGTGAGGGAGTACCTAGCTGACCATACCAACATCCGTAGCGATCACTCTGCTCCATACAACTACTGGGTTTCAAAGCTGGACACGTGGCCTGAACTGGCGCTGTACGCCTTGGAGGTGCTGGCCTGCCCTGCCGCTAGCATGCTGTCAGAGCGGGTATTCAGTGCAGCTGGTGGCGTCATCACCGATAAGCGTACACGCCTGTCAACTGACAGCGCTGACAGGCTGACGCTTATTAAAATGAACAAAGCCTGGATTTCACCAGGCTTCGCCATTTTTTAGAGGTCCAACTGGCACTCTTTTACCACAATTTTTCAGGAGGGCCCCCTACAGGCCCTCTCTTCAAACAATTTTTCCGGAGGTCCTCCTACAGGCCCTCTCTCCAAACAATTTTTCAGGAGGTCCACCTACAGGCCCTCTCTCCAAACAATTTTTCCGGAGGTCTACCTACAGGCCCTCTCTCCAAACAATTTTTCCGGAGGTCCACCTACAGGCCCTCTCTCCAAACAATTTTTCCGGAGGTCCACCTACAGGCCCTCTCTCAAAACAATTTTTCCGGAGGTCCACCTACAGGCCCTCTCTCCAAACAATTTACGTCTTTTTCCTATCTTTCTCTCTCTCCAAACTATTTTTCTGGATAACTGCCATATACGGTAATAAACTGAGAAGAATACAGAGAACACATGCCACACTTGATCAAGCTCATAATTTACGACTGTACTGGTTGATGCTAAATTTTTAAGTTGGGGTCCTGCGTCGTCATTAACTGAATTTCACTGATCTCCTCAACGTCTCCTCAAAGAACCGAAAGACCATTGTGGAGAGAGCGGCACAGCTCGCCATCAAAGTGACGAACCCCAATGCCAGACTGCGCAGCGAAGAGAACGAATAAATATCTCTGTGGTTATTTGTGCTAAATAAAAGTTAAATAAACACACACACACAAAAAAATTGATCTGTTCCTGTGCCTGATCCACCCAAGTTGAATCTGTCCCATCATGAGAAAGTCCCCCCAAGGAGTCCCCACTGTAACTTGCTTCCCATACAACTACCTCACCCCCTGACACCTGTGTCTCGCCATTGTCCACCACCTCCTCAGACAACACTGGTAAATCCCCACTGTCAGCACACGGAGACTGCAAAAGGTCTTGCGAATTGGGGCAGAGAATGTTCTGGGGTAGCACATCAGAGAAGGGGTGACTATGGGGTTCCAGGGCTCACCACCATGCTTTACACTGCAATCTTATTACTGAGGCTCACCACCATGCTTTACACTGCAATCTTATTGAAAGACAGAGAATCAGGGGTTCACCGCCAGGTTGTCAGGCTGCATTTTTAAGTGGGTCACCATTACCATGTCCCTGAAAATTTCCTTGGGGTCATCGCCAGACTATTTTTATGAAAGGCCATGTGGTTCTATACACACAGTGCTGACGGAAGCCCATCAGCCTTTCTAAACTCAATTGAATTTGTCCCATCATGAGAAAGTTTCCCCAAGGAGTCCCCACTGTAACTTGCTTCACTTTCAACTACCTCACCCCCCGACACCTGTGTCTCGCCATTGTCCACCACCTCCTCAGACAACACTGGTAAATCCCCACTGTCAGCACACTGAGACTGCAAAAGGTCTTGCGAATTGGGGCAGAGAATGTTCTGGGGTAGCACATCAGAGAAGGGGTGACTATGGGGTTCCAGGGAGTACGTGACCACATGCAATCTCCATCTAAAAAGTCATACTGAGGCTCACCACCATGCTTTATACTGCAATCTTATTACTGAGGCTCACCACCATGCTTTACACTGCAATCTTATTGAAAGACAGACAATCAGGGGTTCACCGCCAGGTTGTCAGGCAGCATTTTTAAGTGGGTCACCATTACCGTGTCCCTGAAAATTGCCTTGGGGTCATCGCCAGACTATTTTTATGAAAGGCCATGGGGTTCTATACACACAGTGCTGACGGAAGCCCATCAGCCTTTCTAAACACAATTGAATCTGTCCCATCATGAGAAAGTCCCCCCAAGGAGTCCCCACTGTAACTTGCTTCACTTTCAACTACCTCACCCCCCGACACCTGTGTCTTGCCATTGTCCACCACCTCCTCAGACAACACTGGTAAATCCCCACTGTCAGCACACTGAGACTGCAAAAGGTCTTGCGAATTGGGGCAGAGAATGTTCTGGGGTAGCACATCAGAGAAGGGGTGACTATGGGGTTCCAGGGAGTACGTGACCACATGCAATCTCCATTTAAAAAGTCATACTGAGGCTCACCACCATGCTTTACACTGCAATCTTATTACTGAGGCTCACCACCATGCTTTACACTGCAATCTTATTGAAAGACAGACAATCACGGGTTCACCTCCAAGTTGTCAGGCAGCATTTTTAAGTGGGTCACCATTACCGTGTCCCTGAAAATTGGCGGTGATGGACCTTCGTTGCACCTAGTTGGGTGCTTCCCTAACATGTGATGGGCATGTGCCTCGCCTTTCTTTGTCTGAGTGAGCACAATTGCCATGAGGGTAACCACCAGGCTGTTGCCTGAGAATTTGGGGTAATGGTGGGATTAGGCAGCCTCGGAGGCATCCATGCATGCTGCCCCTGCTGTTTCCTGTCCATTTCCGTGGTGTTTCCATCATTTTCTGAGGTTTCCAGGTTTTCACCCAGCCTTCCCTAGGCAGAGCCTTGGTCCCCTGCAAAAAATGCTCGAGTCTCCCATTGACTTCAATGGGGTTTGTTATTCGAAACGAGCACCCGAGCATCGGGAAAAGTTCGACTCGAATAACGAGCACCCGAGCATTTTAGTGCTCGCTCATCTCTATTCATTTCTGATTGTCTGTGCATTGGCCCATGTAACAGGGCCTTTATAGTCTTTAAATTAAGCAGTCAGCTAGCTATTAACCTTGAGTGATACAGATATGATTAAAACTCTTAGGGGAGGATGTAACATTCAAACCTGCTGTGTTCCTGAGCCTTTCTGTTTAGCTGCATATACAGTGCATGCAGCTAAACAGGAAAACTTGGGTGTTTAGCTGGCATCCCTGGCTCAGGCGCTGCTCTATTCATATTCCTGCCATCCAGCCCTGCTCCTCTTGCTCCAGCTCTGGTAGTTCTAGCTTCCAGCATCCTCTACAGAAGGGGTAGGCAACCTCCACCACTCCAGCTGTTGGAAAACTACAACTCCCAGCATGCATGCTTGCCCTGCTCTTCTAAGAACTCTCATAGAAATGAGTGGGGCATACTGGGATTTGTAGTTTCAAAACAGTTGGAGTGCCGAAGGTTGCTGATCCCTGCTCTACAGGCTGTGACTGTCATGTCTGATTTGTAGGCTTCCAAGCCTGCTTCATAGGGCACAGGCACTCTTGGCTTTTTAAAAGGTAAATATGCACGTTCAGATCCTTCCCTAACCAATGTCAGGTCATCTGTATGTATTTAAGATGCCGTCCCCGGTAGGAAGATTCCTGAGCTTTAGGATTCCTAGCCTCTAGTGACCAGAAAAGGTGTATTCCTGTCTACTGACTCTGATTACTGGCCACCTGCCCTGACCTTATTCTATTTGTCAGATTGCTCTAGTGTTGTCTGCCCTGACCTCGGACTTGTTTCTCATATTCGTTTGTACGCTGTCTGCCCTGACCTTGGCCTGTTACTGGACTTTGAATATTCCCTGTCCCTTGGTGCTGCGCACGGATATCTCTTATTGATTCAGTATGAATCTATGAAAATAGATTAAAACTATAAGCCACCTATAGTATCAGACGGACATGAAGTTCCATAAAACTTTCAACGTCTCTTTGAGAAACATAGATCTAATTTGTGTTGGTCCAGGATGATCCTGTACCCAAATAAAACCCATGATTCAGATGAAAATTAATGTTTTATTCAGTAGCAGACAGTATTATAGACAGGAAAAAGAGACTAGATTTAAGGATGGTAAATCAAAGATCATTATGTAAGAACATGAGGGCAAGGAGAAGGACATTCCATGTTGCATTGTGATGTTTTCATTTATAACAGCAGAAGCTACCTTGATCCTGACAAGGGTCTGGACAGCAGGGATCTGCCAGGAAAGAGTGCACAGTTTAGAACATGAAAAGAATAATCTACAGTATGTATCACCATGCATCTACCATAACTTAACCTTGTATTGTGATTTTCATAAAACTTGTTGGCTTGTAGGATCAAAGAATTAGTACATAGTTTAAAACAGAATTGTCACGTTGATTGTAGTGTCCTCTCTGTGGTCTGCATATTATAGTGCTGGGGAGTCTGAGCAGATCCATACATACTATAGTTTTGAGGGGAAAAAATTGCATTACTTGTAGTTTATTCAAATTCCTGATATAAATAAAGGAGGATATAAATAAATAATTATTTATTAATCATGCTGTGCTCTATATTTGGTATTGATTTAGTTTTATTGATTTTTCACTTTTTATCACTTTGGCACTTTTTTCGCACTGCACACTTTCACTATTGCACTGGCACTTTCATTAATTACATTTTATTTTATTTCAGTTATCTGAATTATGTAAATGATATAAAATTGAAGCAAGATATGGTTTTCACTGTTTGTATAATTTTGTCCTTCATGTTTCACAGGTGTATAGTTTATACATTTTTTTAATTTTCTTTATTATACCTTCATCAGTCTTAATTTTTATTAATTCATTATGAAGTATTACAATATTCTAATCATGTATAGTGTCACTATTTATTCATATAATTATGATTAATTGTTGCACAGCACGATCTAAAGTATTGATTGTAAAAGGAGTGAATCATCATGTTTTTATTAATTGGTTGGTATTTGGCTGGAGCGCACGTCGGTGGAGGTTGTGCGGCGTGCGTTACACTGTGGAACGCATTCAACGGTTTTCTTTCATACACTGTGTACGCATGTGCTTGTGCTCCGCGGTGGAACACATGCCGGACTTCCAGTTTCCGGGTTTCTCAATGATAACATAATTAGTTTTTTGTATTCGGAGATTGGCGGTTAATGAGTTAGTATAGCTTGATAACCTATTTATTTATTTATGTATTTATTTATTTATATATATATCCTCCTTTATGTGATGGGGGTGTTTCATCCTGTGACAGGATATGACTTCATGTGTTCCAATCTGGAACACACGCCATCAAGCCTATGATGGAACCTATAGTATGAACATTGAGTAAGTGGGGTCCTATGTATTTCACCTGGTGGTTAGTTTTTAATCATTTTTAATCATTGATAGGGTATAAATAAGCATTTAGCACAGTATGATGTTATCCCCTGAGGAAGCAAGAGCAAAACCCGCGTCGGGGCTGAGGCTACACTGGTCAGTATATGATTGATTTACTATCTACTGTAGATTCATGTCACTCTGTGTTACTCTATTAGACTTTAAGCTGCCTGGGGGTCCTGTTGTGTAGAGGCTGTATCCCCAAATCCTACTGTTGGCACATGCATTTTATACTTTTTGGGGTGGCCACACATACACCATTAGGCATGTTGATCTGTTTATGAGGGGGTACAGAATCCATTTTGGTTATTATATGGTGCTGTTACAGCCCCAGTGTGCTTCTGATCTGTTCTTGTATGCCACCGCTATTGATTTTTAACAATTGATTTTTTATTGTATATTATGTACTAATGAAGTCTTAATTATTTAATGATTTAAGGCTATACTGTGTGTTTAATTCTATATCGGAGTGGCAGATTTCTGTGGTACACACAGTTGTGTTATTGTATTGGGAGCCCCATGTTTCTATTTTTTGGGGTGTATGTACTATATACAAACTAGAACGATTTCCATATACTCCAATCTATTGTTTACATGGTTTGCCAAAAATGAAAAAAACTATAATTGATACCACTTTGCAAATATAATTGCCATCTGCTTTAACATAAGTTGGAAAAAATAGCATTATGTATCAGGATATGTAAGTCACATATATAACAGAGGAAAACTATAATGAAAAGGTTTGAACCTCTTCCATGTTTTGTACATGTTCCTGATTTTGGCTTACCAATATTACTCCATAACACCAACTAAAATCCTGTTGATCCACCCAATCTATAGCGTGCCCTGTGTGACAGGAAACCATATCAACAATTATGTTTCAGTAGTAACAGGGGCGGGGGAGGGGGGTTGACTGCTGCTTCCATAGCGTGACCTGCCTGTGCATTTGAAGGCTTACACAAGCTATGGAAACCTTGACCACTGTGCCGTATTTGTTTATGTGCTCCTGTGCCTCATATTACAAGAGAAGCACAACTTGTGAAGACATTTATATATAGCTTTTAAAGAGGTTGGCCACTTCCTAAAAAAATTTCTAGAACCTGTTAACTTTGTGGACACTAGCCTTGCTATGTCTTACCTGAGCCACCTGGTTCATTACCCCTCACCGCCCATGAATCCAGACTGTAAACAGTCAAGCTGACAACTGGCACATACATGGCAATCAAGATTAAGAGTAGGCTTTAGCAAATCAAGCTCTGGAACCTAGATCAAACCTTGACCAAACCGGACTCCGGATTACTAATTATAAATTTGTTTTTTTGCAGAAATGAATACACGACTTTGGGTGAAACTAATTTTGTCTCCATGGAGGCAATACATTTTAATGCTGTAGAGAGACAGGTCACATGAAGGGTTTTAAAGAATCGACTTTGGATCTATGATGTCAACTCTAATGATGACAGTCACATGATTATCACATAGCATCACCTGCCTGTATATTTTTAGGATTATGCTAAAAATATTCATGTAGGCACAGTTACATGCAGTGACATCAGCACAGAACAGAATGTGCCCAGGGCAGTGATCTTTGCGGATAATCATGTGACCACTGCCATGTTTATTACCTTTGATGCCATGGATGTGACGTCTGTCAGCAGTCACCATTTCCGGAAAGCATGAGGAGGCTTAGGATTTCCTAGCCTGGTACCCACAAGGTTAGACCATATAAACATTCTTTCATTAGTTTCAGTGCTACCACAACAATGGTGAAATACCATACAGTCATGTGACTGCTGCGGGTACTCACTAATTGGTTACAGTGGTGAAAGTAGTTCCACAGGTTTACAACACATCACCCCTCCAGGCAAAAAAAAATAAAAAATAAGTGGACCACTGAAGTGAGTGCAATCCTGAGATAGCAAGAGGTTTATCACGTGGATAATGGTTCTTCATCTGTTATTTTATGGTATGTCTCAGAAATCCCCTTTAATCCATGCATAGATACCCCTCAATCTGGGACCCTTTGTCTAAATGTTTCAGTCTGTATGTGTACAATGTGTTTTTAACCATACATGACATTCTATGTTTAGTTCTATTCCATGTTCTCTTTTGCAATTCCCAGTTACAATACGCACTTAGACTTCATTCACACAGGAGGCAGAGCAATCTGGCAGGCTGTTCTGGCAGAGAAGGTCTCCGGATTCACCATAGCCGTATAATACAGCATGCCTGCCGGACCTCAAATACTATAATGGGTTCTAGTGGGAATCTGCTAGAACCCATTATAGTCAATAAGCTCCAGCTCCAGCAGTATCCACCCAGGATGGACTAAGAGAACTCCGGCAGGCTGTCAGATTGCTCTGCCGCCTGTGTGAAAATAGCCTAAACAGATATTACTCACTTTGCCAATAAAGCAAAATATTCAGCTCTATTTGAATGCTAGCAATATTATCAGAAACGTACAATGGCATAATTACATTTACTATAACATTAAAGTTAATGTCTTTCAGTCTACATTTATTGTGTTTAGTGCTGTGAAGTAAGATTACCTTGCCTGTGGAAACGGTGATGACCATGATGATGATAATGGTGAGAGCCATGATTCTGAATTCCAAATTTACAGGCTAAAAATATACAGAATGGGATTAAATTCATATTTACTGATGTATGTTGTGCACAATTTTCTGTTACTTGCTTATACTGTATATTACCAGACCTATTTATAAACTATTGGTAATAAACCAGAATGCATGTCCACATGTAAACATCATTTTACAGTTTTACATGGACGTAATGTACATGGACAGTTAAGCAACTGTCATCAGGCATGGTTCTTACTAATTACCTGAGGTCCTGTAATAGTAGTTGAGTTTGTCATTCCTATATCAAAATGCTATAACTTTCAATTTGCCAGAGAAAGAAGTGTGCAACTATTGAGCAAACCAAGGAATTCTGGGAGAATGAACATCTAAATCCATCAGACTTGTGAATGCGGTTCTAAAAAGTCATGTAGGTAGTAATCAAAAATTAAATCTATTCACAATTGCATGTAGTTTATTTCCATGTAAAAACTATAAAATTTTGATAACAATGACATTTGCTTTGAGGCTTTTATAGTAAAAACTTACGGTCTTGGCATGGATTTACACAGATAGGGACTTTTTGGCAGGGGTCTCTGCATGGATTCTTGCAAGGATCCTGGCACTGAATCTTTTGGCCACATGGTCCTCCTTTGATTCCAGACATGATTGGTTCCTGGTTCAGTTGTTTTCCCCTGGATCCAGAGAGATTGAAGAGTAGAAGCTTTTTTCCCCAATGATGTTTGATTTAAGAATACTATGTTTATATAGTGGAGCTGAAATCAGGATACATTCTTCGTATGGCTGGTCACAGCAACATTTACCAGGTGTTTAAATATACACATGTCTGCAATAAAACTTAATTTAATATCACATGGAACATTATTTTATTCATACATGACCTAAATTATTAGTAATATCATGACTGTACATAAGTAATTACAGATGAAATGTATCACATGGAACAGAGGAGTTTGTCATACCTTGTGATAATTTCTAAGCGCAAATTAGAGATGAGAGAGTTTCTTGAGATTGGTTTCTGGTTCAATTTCTTTCATTAAAAAAATGATTTCCTTGATTTTCGACACAAATCAAATATGTTTCAATTGCCTATAAAATTGGCATATGACACCCTGAGATCTCCTAGAACTTTGATTTTTATATGTTTTCGTTATCTTTTTGAATTTTTTTTTACAAATTTTTGCTCTTTCTCTTCCACAGTGACAGACACATATAACTAAATGCTTGTTTTACTCTGATAACTAACAGTGTGTTAAAAACATACTGCATAGGGGTTGTTCACATATCAGTTATTTGATGTTATTTACATCAGTTATTGTCAGCCAAAACCAGGAGTGGACACTAAACAGAGACCTGTTTGGTGTTTTTGACCTGCACCTGGCTTTGGCTCACAATAACTGATGGAAATAACTGATCAAATAACTGATATGTGAACAACCCTATACTGTGTTATGCTTTTAAATATTAGAAATATTGAAAATAATTTTACCTTATAGGGGGCAGATGGTGTTTAAACACACATGTTGTTATGGAGAAAAAAAACAATGGTTTGTCTTTGACAAAACAAATTATGTCTAATTATGCTCTTGTTCATGCACACACACGTTAAAATAATAACAAATGGTGTACTGTTCTGCACAAGTGTCCAAAATTATGTATTACGGGCAGAATGCCTGCCTTTATATATAACAAGTGTAAATTGTCAAAACAAACAGTGGCTTGTTCTGAACAAACCTGGAAAAATCCTCTACTTTAATTGGGAGCAGGACCAGTACAGTATGAATGTGCAAAGGGTAGGGTAATAGCGTCATGTATCTGATATAGTAGCAGCACCAGTAGTAGCATATTGCAGAACAGACAAGACAGTAGATATGTCAAAGAGTTAGTAGTAATGGTAGTTGCAGTAGGGGTAATGAAGGTGACAGTAGAGGGATTGGCAGCAAGGAGCAGCAGCAGTGGTGGCAGAAGCCATGCAGTATGAAACATGATTGTAGGCAGGCAGACAGTAGCAGTTGCATGAAGAGCACCATGAGCAAGGCCAGATCTATTTATCGGCCTCAGCCAGAAGGGTAGGAAAATCCTCACAGATCCATGCTTTGTTCATTTAGTAATGTTGTAAGCTGTTCTTTTGCTGTGTCTTGTTGAATAAGCATGAGCATCTTTCCTAAGATAAATATCAGGGGGATTACATAATCTCTGCCACAGTTGTCCATACTACAAAGTCTGGGGGCCTCTTCAAAAGGCCTGAGTACATGACAGGTGTCTCTGATGAGCTACCACTACCCTCTAAACAAAACATGGTCACTGCTGAGGTGGTCTCAATCATGACAAAAACATTCACTTTACGCTACTCACACAGACGCTCTGGCATATGGAAGGTGAAATTCCAGCAGGGAATGTGACGGCTGAAGTGGTACAATGGTAGACTGTCCTGTTGCTGTAAGTCTAGAAAGCGTTGCTTACCAAATAATAATGGCTGAAAAGATAGGACACTATTCTGGACTTGGCCAGCACTCTCTGCAAGCCACTGTACTTTTTCAAAAAGCATTGCATTGTAACATAGTAACATAGCTTGTAAGACTCAAAAACGACATCTGTCCATCCAGTTCTGCCTGTTATCCTGTGAATTGATCCAGAGGAAAGCAATAAGACCCTGTGAGGTAGAAGCCAATTTTCCTCACTTTAGGATAAAAAAAAATCCTTCCAATCAGGCAATCAGAATAACTCCCTGGATCAACAATCCATCTCTAGTGACTATAACCTATAATATTATTATACTCCAGAAATACATCCAGGACCCTCTTGAACTTTTAGTGAATTCATCATCACAACGTCCTCAGGCAGAGAGTTCTATAGTCTCACTGTTCTTACCGTAAAGAATCCTCTTCTATGTTTGTATACAAACCTTATTTCCTCCAGACGCAGAGGATGTCCCCTCGTCACAGTAACAGTCCTGGGGATAAATAGATGATGGGAGAAATCTCTGTACTGACCCCTGATATATTTATACATAGTTATTAGATCTCCCCGCAGTCATCTTTTCTCTAAAGTGAATAACTTTCATTTTGATAATCTTTCTGAGTACTGTAGTCCACCTATTCCTATTGTTACTTTAGTTACCCTTCTCGCAACCCTCTTCAGCTCTACTATGTCTGCCTTGTTCACAGGAGCTCAGAACTGTACACAGTCCTCCATGGTGGTCTGACTAGTGATTTGTAAAGTGGCAGGACTATGTTCTCATCATGGGCATCCTTCTCATATACATAACCTTACATTTGTCAGTGTTAAACCTCATCTGCCACTTCTCTGCCCAAGCCTCCAGTCTATCGAGATCCATCTGTAGCAGTATACTGTCCTTTTCTGTGTTAATTACTTTACAGAGTTTAGTGTCATCTGCAAAAATTGATATTTTACTGTGCAAGCCTTCTACAAGATCATTAATAAAAATATTGAAGAGAATAGGGCCCAATACTGACCCTTGTGGTACACCACTAGTGACAGTGACCTAATCTTTTAGAAAACTTTCAGTTTATTCACAACAGATATTAAACTTACCGGCCTATAGTTTCCAGGCTCTGTGTGATAAATTTTTGCATGAATATATTTAACACATCTACCATGCAGGGAGCATGTCTTACAACCCCCAACTATGGCCATGATGTTCCTGCCATTTTTGCTGACTACTTTACCGCGATTGAGCTGGCGGGGAGACGATGTTTGCTGCTTGACACACTTTTGCAACATTCCAGCTGTGTTGCCTCTCTCACCCAGCTCTAACATAGCATGGCAATGTTTAGCCTTACACATATGATAGAAATGGGTGGAATTGAAGCGATGCTCTGTGCTGCTTCTTTTGGAAACAGGAGGATGTTCATGGAATAGGACGCGAAGGAGGTGGACAAGTGCCTTTTGTGAAAACCAGACCAACACAAACTTGGAGGTGTCAATAGGACCTGGCCTTGTTGCTGCAGTGCTGTCTCACAGTGAAGAACATTGACCCAGTGGGCCATGAAATACACTACTGTCTACACCACTGTGTTTGCTACTGTGAATAAATGATTTTTAGCTCCAAGTACAAGGCAATAATAAAAAAAATTCCATGAAGGTATACAGATGTAGCCAAACTTAGACTAAGTTCACACTTCAGTTGTTTGATTGGTTGTTTCAATCAGTTTTTATGAGCCAAAACCAGCAGTGAAGCCTTCAGAGATAAGCTATAATGGAAATATCTGCACCTGTTCTGTGTTTTTCACCCAAATCTAGTTTTGGCTCACAATAACTGATGGAAATAACTGATCTAATAACTGAAGTGTGAACATAGCCTTTTAAAGTTCTGTCTGTGATTGCTATGCTTCCAGTTCTGCACGGGGTCCAGGTGTCTGTCTTTGTCTGCATGTATGGATCTGCCTGTGTATGTTTGGCACGGGTTCCTTACTTACAGGTTTGTTTTCCTTTCTTTTTGTTTATGTTCCTGTTTGGTTACGTGCTTGGACTGCTGGTGTCATGCACCAGCATCTGTTACCTTTCAGGTTTATGCCAAGGGTACTGGGCCATCCCATATAAATAGGTAGATGTCTCGTTCTTCCCCTGCTGCGAAGACCATGGCTACCATGACGATAGTGGTAACCATGGAACTGAAGTCCTGTTTTACATGCTGGCAAAATAAAGAGTAAGAATTAATAAAGTTGCAAAATCTCTTCTTGGAAACACATTGGTTTCCTGGTGGCATCAAAGTCCGAATGAATGATGTACGCTAGAGATAATCAAATCTATTCGCTGCTTCGTAGATTCGTTTCGAATCTTCAATTTTTCCTACTGCGAAGTGAATTCGGATTTATGCAGATTCGCTTTGTATTATTCATAAAATTTTCTTAAAATTTTGAACGCTAGCGCTACGTACACTACGTATGCTACGTACGCATTCTTCTTGCCCCCCCCGGCCCCCAGAAGCGGGAAAATGCGATACAACCCCCTCAAGAGCGTGAAAGTGAAGATATGCCATCCTCAGAAGCGGGAAAAATCAGCCCGGCCCACCGGGAACTAACTATTTGCACGTATAGGGAGTGAAGACTCTTCCTTCATTACTTCGCCCTCCTCTCCAGTTCAAGCCGGCGGTGAACAAGATACAACAGCACGGCGAAACAACTGCGACCAAAGTGGGGAGAGATGGTGTTTAGTAGCAAGTACCCAGACCCACCGTCCAGTTCAGACGAGGTCACAGTGTCACAATTGGCCAAGGGAATCCCACCGGCTCCGGACTCGATGTTCGCCGTGCCGGCTGGTGCGGTGGAGGCGGCTGGGGCATCCACTCCGCTGCCCAGGAGGAGAACAACAACACCTTCCATGCAGCAGAATCCCATTGTGCCTGCATTAGTGACGGTCCACACCCAGACCCTATGGGACTACAAGAATGCGGTGGAGGAATGGATCATCCAAGTACTGGACCATCCGAGGCCAGGAGACCCTACACTGGAACGGCATAAGGAAACCGTCCTATGATTTTCAGTGAAGCGAGGCTGTGGCTTCCTTGCGGACGACGAGGATGGCAAGGAGTACTTTGTGGGCTGCAGGTCTGTTTGTCACAGCCTATACGTGGGGGATCAGGTGGAATATACCACCATGGCATCCCTGAAAGGCCCCTTTGCTACCAGGGTTACCTTATTGCCTAAGCCCCTGGTACCTGCATCACTATCAGAAGTTTGGCCAGAGGAACCAGCAGGCACAGGATGCGTGCTCTGCGTACAGAAGTCAACAGATGGCACCCTCCGTTCCAGGGAGAAGCCACAGCCGGAGCCTCTGATCCCTGTATTGCCACCACCACCACCATAGTCCTTTCAGCTGGGTCAGCTGACAACATCATCCTTTACTTTCCAGTCCACAGTGATCCAGTACCAACTACCATGAAAAATGAAGTCATCAGCAGCCAGGGGAGCTGGCGGTTCTTCCCTGGATGCAACCTTGCCTCAACTGCTGCAGCCAGAAGTACTTACCCCTGCTGTCCCGGCAGGAGTATCCGGAAAAGTGAAGGCTGCAGCGCTCACCAGTGTGACCACCAGTGGAGCTCAACCACGGCAGCCAGCTTGGCCTACAGGAGGCAGGAGCGTCCTCTAATGTCATTTAGCAGCAGTTCCAGCGAGGAGGACTTCAGGTCCCTCATCTGAGGAACCCTTCTACTGGCTGATTTAAAGGACACCTCTGGAGCTATGGGAGCCACAACATGGACTTCACCTGATGGGTGAGAGCTAGTTGACACTTGTTTTTAGTTTATCTAGTTTGTATTGCCCCCTGTTTGACTCTCACCCAAATGGCCATGGTTTGTCAGGACTCCCCCCTCCCCCCATTCTGCAGAAAATTCCCAGTTGCGCCTAAGCGTGCCTATTTTCCTTTTTCCTCCCTTCTCAGGTTATTTGGGAGCCCCCTTTGCAAAAAGGGTTCTCTGTTTGCTGCTATTTTATATTATCCATGTGGATCACACATTACCTGTTTGGATTACAAAATTACCTCACGTGGATTACAATTGAATTTTGGACTGTGTTCCAGTGTTTTATGCCAAGAAGCCATGAGGAGAGACTGAAACGTATATCTGAGCCTATTATGCTTGCAAATGTAAAATTGATTGCACTAAAATGTTTGCATAATTATGTTTTTGCTGTATTTTAGCATAGCACTAATGTTTTTACAGGTTCTGAAAGGTTCAAGCACTTTATCCCATCGTGTGTATTCTTTTTCAGGTACTGCAATGTATCCTATTATGCACTTATTGTATGGTGTTTTTAGTAAATTATGCACTTAGCCAGATAACTAACAGTGAGCACCTTACTTTTCTACCTCATATGGACTGTCTTTGAGGACTGTACGGCCTAGCCGCTTGCATATGACGCAATCGCGAGTCAATAGTACGCTAAGGATTGATACGCACTATTTACGCTAATGCTTACGCATTCAGTTCAGTAGCGTACTTCTAACAACGCTTAGGGTACATTCACACGTCCGTGTGTGTTTTCCGGTCCGCAAATTGCAGATCCGCAAAACACGGACACCGGCCATGTGCGTTCCGCATTTTGCGGACCGCACATGGCCGGCTCTATAATAGAAATGCCTTTTCTTGTCCGTGGATTCGGACAAGAATAGGACATGTTCTATTTTTTTGTGTGTGCCGTCCGCATCTTTTGCAGCCCCATTCAAAATGAATGGGTCCGCACCTGTTCCACAAGTTTGCGGAACGGATGCGGACACATTCTGCGGACGTGTGAATGGAGCCATAGACTGTATGTTTGTAATTTGTGCAGTAATATTTGCAAAACAATGATTATTTTTTAACGCAAATTCGACCAAAGAAATCTTGTCGTAAATTCGTCGATTATTCACCGAAGCGAATTTTTGATGATTCGCTCATCTCTAATTTACGCTATTGAGCCTAAATAATTATGTGAAATTGTCAAAATGTTGTCACTTGAATTATACCCAGTGTTTGATCTTTTAATTCGGTTGTATAGTCAAGTATACATCACAGGTTTATGGACATTGAAGAACAAAATATGGGCCCCAATCTTTTCAGCTGCTAATACTTGCACCTCCTTCATGGCTGAAAGACCTTATCCTAGTGCATATCCACTAGTAATTAAAATCCATGACTCAAAATAGTTAGCAAATTAAAATAGCAATGTACAAACAGGCCTGCAGGCCCTCTATGCAACTGCACTTGTGGCACATATTATATATCTGCTGGAAAGCATGTTTTACCCTTTTATAAGTTTGTATATTATCTATGAAAAAGATAAGATAAATCTTAAGGCTTGTAAAGTAGTCATTTACAGGCATGGATGTACACAGATAGAGACTTTCTGGCAGGGGTAGGGAAAGGTGTTCTCTAGCTGCAGAGAAGATCAAGTGTAGTAGATTTTTTTTTCCAGTGATATTGGATTTAAGATTGGTCTATTTGCATAGGATACATTCCTCATATGTCTGATCAGAGCAACATTTACAAGGTTTTTAAATGTACACCTGACTGCAATAAAACATGATTCAATATCACATAGAAAATACTTTTATAGGAAGTATTAGTAAGATTCTGATTGCAGTGTAGAAAGCTGCATGGATATAAGATATCTGATATACCTGCTGTTTATGGTTCCTAAATCCAGAGGACAAAGGAGTTTGTCATTCTATGTGAAAGTTTAAATATATGCAAACAGATTTCTATTTTCAACTCCTTCCTGCTTCTCATTGTAATAGTATGTTATGAAGAGTGTGTAATTTACATACCTTGTTGTACTATTATGGTATTGAAATGGTAGGAAATTAGGAGCTGGGCCTTTGCCATTATCTGTGGATGTGAGGTGTGAGAATTCCGACAATGGCCATTGTAATATATAAAATCAATCAAAATATAGCAAATTAAAGGCTTTGTGCAGCTGTTAATATTAAAGACCGACTACCATATCTTCAGGATAGGACATCAATATCTGATTGGCGGGGGTCCTACACCCAGGATCCCTGCCGATCAGTCGTTTGAACAGCAGGCGGAGCTCCATGTGAACAATGCTTTGTTTTTATTATACTGCCCATTGTCTTGGAAATGCAGTGTGATATGGAGCGAGTACTTGTAATGACACTACACTACCACTCCAAACAGCTGATTGATGGGGATTCAGGGTGTCGAACCCCGACAATCAGATATTGATGATCTATCCTGAAGATAGGTCATCACTATTAACTGTTGCACAACCCCTTTAAAATGCTTAAGTAAGACTATAAAAAAGATAAAAGTTTAATAAAGTGTGTTGGAAAAAAATCCAAAGTTTAAAATAAACAAAACATTTCTTCCTTCTATATACTGTATGCCGTATATACCGTAAGTGGTACCTTGGAACCGAACCCGATTTCGGTATAAAGGTTTTTTTTTTAGTAGAAATTAATTTCCAAAGTTATTACACAAAGTCTCGTGAGACTTCGCAAAGTAATAACTTTGGCTCATTGGAGCCAATACATTCTAATATTGTATGGAGCGCCCGCTGCGTACAGTATTAAAACAAAGTTTTATGCGAATCGACTTTATCCGAAGTCAATTTGCTCATCCCTACAAGGGAGCGCTACTGGAAGAGCGATCGCCGGACCTGGAGAAGAGTGGTGGAGTAGGAGAGGTAAGTGAATTTATTTTGTTTATTTCTGATCTGAGGTCTGATACAGGGGTCTGACATGGAAACCTGATCTGAAGTCTGATACAGGGGTCTGGCATGGAAGTCTGATGTGGGTATGATCTGAGATCTAATGGATTCTGACATGGAGGTCTAATCTGAGGTCTGATGGGGGTCTAACATGGGGGTCTGATTTGCGTTACTGATATGGTGGTCTAATGTGAATTCCTGATATGGGGGTCTTATCTGAGGATCTTATATGAGGTATGATGAAAATATATTTTTCTTTTATTTCATTCTTCTAAAACCTGTTGTTCGTCTCATCATCAGGTGTGTCTTATAAATAGAAAAAAAAGTGATTTTTTTCCTGAAATAATAAAATAAAAAATATTCACTATTGGTACATCTGAATCTTAATGGTCCACACTATAGAGTTAACATTTAACAACTTTTCTGGCAGAGTGTTTATCTACTCTACTGAAAACAAATTGATAGTTAAGTCCTATTTACACCAAAGTGGTACCAATACAAAATTATGGCTGACCCTCAAAGGACACTGTAACTGTACCATGTGACATTAGAATTGCAATTTTAATATTAATCTGGGGCATACTGGAGATATATAAAACACTAGCAGAAGGACCCGGATTCGCATGGGTATATTTCATTTACTTAATTTAATGTTTGTGTGTGTCATTAAATGATATCGACAGTATTCCCTATAACAGTGACATCTACAATACCCTGCCCCCTTAATATTGACCTCCACAGACCCCCACCCCTTAACACTGCCCCCCAGTGCCACGCCTCCTTAAAATGGGACCTCCACAGCAGCCCACCCCCTTAACTTTGACCTTCACAGCAGCATAGCTCTTTAGCAGTGAGTACCACAGCACTCCACCCCCTTGACAGTGACCTCCACAGGTGCCTACCCCCTTAACAGTGACCTCTACAGCACCCACCCTTAACACTGACCATAGGTTACAGTCCCCTTAACTGTGACTGCCACCATTCGCGAACCCCTTAACAGAGACCTCCATAGTGACTGCCCCTTTAACAGTGACTGCCACAGTACCCCGCTCCCTTAACAGTGACCTCATGGTACCCTACTGCCCCTTTAATAGTGGCCTCCACAGTCCCCTCCTCCCATAAGTGACCTCCACAGCCCCTTTAACAGTGAAACACACAGTGGCCTTCCCCCTTAACAGTAACATCCACAGTGCCCTCCTCTTTAACAGTGACTTCCACAGTGACCACCCCTTTATTAGTGACCTCCACAGTACATGGTCTCATTAAGAGTAATTTCTACAATAACCGGCCCCCTTAAAGGGGTTTTCCGAGTTATATATATTGATGACCTATCCTCAGGATAAGTCATCAATATCAGATCGGCGGGGGTCCGACACGCGGCACCCCCGCTGATCATCTGTTTGAAGAGGAGGCGCACGCCATATCAGCGCTGCCTCCTCTTCACTGTTTACATGCTGGCCATAACGGGGGTAGTGGTGAGTAGGTGTAATTACACCTAAGCACCCCATTTATTTCTATGGGAAGAATCGCTTCCATACAAGTCTATGGAAGCGATTCTTCCCATAGAAATGAATGGGGTGGTGAGATGTAATTACACTTACTCACCACTACCCCTGTTACGGCCAGCATGTAAACAGTGAAGAGAAGGCAGCGCTGATACGACGCGCGCCTCCTCTTCAACAGGTGTTGGATCCCCGCCAATCTGATATTGATGACCTATCCTGAGGATAGGTCATCAATATATATAACTCGGAAAACCCCTTTAATAGTGACCACTACAAATCTCTATTCCCTTAAAATGTGAACTCCACAACACCTCGCCACATTAAGAGTAACCTCTACAGCACCCTGCCCCTTAACACTTACTTCCATAGCTGACCATCCCTTTAACTGTGACCTCCACTGTTCCCTACCCTCTTAACAGAGACCTCCACAGCATCCCACCCCCTTAACAGTGACCACCATAGAGGCCGCCTCTTTATTAGTTACCTCCACAGTACCCCATCTCCTTAACAGTGATTTCCATAACACTCTGCCCCCTTATCAGTGGCCTCTACAGCAATCTGTCCCTTAACACTGACCTCTATAGCAGACCGTCCCCTTAACTGTGACCTCAACAGCAGCCTGCCCTCTTAACTGTGAACTCCACAGCACTCCGCTCCATTAACAGTGTCATCCACAGCGCCCTGCCCCTTTAAAGCTGACCTACAGCAGTGAAGAAAAGTGGCTGGGTTGTTATGGAAACCTGGTGTAAAACTGTGTGACTGTGGAGAATAAGAGCCTGCGAGCTTCTATTGGCTGATAAGGGACATGTTACTGTGTGTATGGCATGCTTCTATTGGCGAATGCATTTTTAGGGAATATCTCAGGAACGGTACATCCTAGAGAGCTGAGACCCGATTTAAAACCTTGCTGGACACCTGATTTACCTGTGTGCCAAATTTCGTGATTGTAAATGTGATGGTGCAGATTCCTTCAGCGAACATACATACACACATACATACACTCAGCTTTATATACTAGACTTATTAATATGAAGCATAATGTAAATTTAGAAGGCCATATAGGTAAGAGGAGGCAGGACGGAGAATATGAGCTTCCTAAGTTTCGACTACGTTCACATCTCCAGTTTAAATTTCGACAGGCCTTTCTGGTAAAGAACAGCCTGCTGGAATTCTCTGGATCCGGCGTTCCCAGATGCGGACGGAATGTTCGCTGGCCCAATTAAGTATAATGGGGTCCAGCAGTGATCTGTATGCATTCTAGCAGACAAGCAGGGAATTGACTGGGCACAAACTGCTGCATGCTATGGTTTGTGTCCGGCTGATCTTCTGCTTGTCTGCCGGTAGTGTTGAGTGAATCAAAGTTAACAAAGTGGAATTTGATCCGAATTTCAGGAAAAATTTGATTTGCCACATGCGATATTACCCATAATGCTGTGCAGCCAGCTAATATGCAGATAGCCATCCTCTATGATGTCACAGCCTTATAAAAGCCTCATCCCACGGAGTCTCCACCATTTCCCTGTGAGGTGAGCATAGGGAGAGATGTGGCAAGTGCTCATGAGCTAGGGACAGTGTTCCATCAAACTTTTAATGTAAAATATTGGATAAGGAGAGTGCAGGCTTAGTGTTACCTCCCTGTGCAACTCGTTCATCTAATGCTCCATTCATACATAATCTGTTCTGTTATAAATAGACTTACTGTGCATCAGACTCAGTCTCAACAGGTGGTCTAACATATAACTGTGTTTATCTAGTACACCTGCTGCGCCATTAATACTTAATCTGTTCTGTTATAGATAGACACATTGATTTATAGATAAACAATTTTATTAGGCCCTGATCCACAAATTGGGGTGATACACCTGTCTCATTCTACTGTTTGTGGCGTGTCCACATTGATATTTAACCGCTTCTGTTAGCCAATTACTGTGATTTAGTGTTACAGAGCAGTCTTATTTAACAAGCTGTGGGCAGTGCAAGTAAATTGATTGTTGATCATCGTTTTTTGTCGGAAAAATTATTCTTTTATCTGAAAACGTATTTTTTTAACGAAAACATTAGTGTTGTAGAGAAACAATTAATCTTGAGGCAAAAAAAGTAGTCTTTTAGAGAATAAATTAGTATCTTACTATATAAATTAGTCTGCTCCAGTATTAAAATCCCCAATACCTATGACAAACGACTCGAGTAACCCGCACCTGTCAACAAAGGTTGACACACGGCGATTCCTTCAGTACAACTCTGGACATGTAAGGTCATCACAGAACATTCTGTTATGGAAAATTGTATTCTGTGTCTCTCTGACAGCCACAACAAATTTTAAACAAATACTAGGTCACTGTGCAGTGCAACAAAATTTTAGCCCTTGTGAATCCCCTCATACTATGAACTTAAAGGGGTTATCCCACGAATAATGTAAAAATTGAAAATCAGACATCATATAGGACATGATAACCTCGTTTTAACAAAGCTAGAACCAGCCCTGTACCTTACATGGATCCAGAGATCTCCTCATTTATTGTCTGCTAGATTTATATCAAGCTGACAGCTCAGGGGGAGTGTCTTTTCTGCTGCAGCTAAGGAGGCGTGTCCATGCTCTCCCTATCACAGCTCAAGAGGCAGTTAAAAGTTGAAACTGAGCATGTGCGGCCTTCTCAGTGAATAGGTCAAAGAAATAAGAAATGAAGTGGTCCTATACAGATACATTTTATTGAATAACTCAGTAGCTATACAAAATTTTTAATTACATGCAATTAGAAAAGTATTCAGATCCAAGAGCTGGTTTGAAAACTGTAGAATATTTTTCGTGGGACAACCCCTTTAATAGCATTTTGCTTTCAACATTTATTTAGGTTAAAACCAGATGAGCCAAACTTGCTGGCTGGATCAAACATGGCAGCTTGATTATTGCCATACAGGAGGAGTGTCATTGGCTATTGGAATAAACCACACAAATCACTCCACCAACTCGACCCAAAATTATAGCTAATACATTTTTTCAGTGTTTTGCATCAGTATGCTGCGGCTGCCGCCTCCTCCAACGTCCTCGCTCTGTCATGGAGGGCCACTATTGTCACGGTTACTGCCACTGCTGCCGCCACCGTCCCCACTCTGTAATGGGACCACTGTTGCCACTGCTGCTGCCACTGTCCCCACACTTTTATTGACCTGTAATACTGACGCACAGTAATTCCACAGCTAACATAAGGATTAGCTATGAATCTTGGTGCCCTGTGATTTAGCCAGTGATATATTACAACTGCCTGTAATATTGATGGCACAGTACATACAAAACGGATTAACTTTGAATGTGGGTGCAATAGAACATAATGCACATGGTGATTCCATTTCCCTGTGCTCTCCCTGCAGTTTAAATTCCCAGCCTTCAAACTGATATAGGTCCACCAAGTGGGATGCATATAATTAGGCAGAGTGGCATGAGTATACGAGATCTATTTTGATTGGTGACAAATTAATTCAGAATGGATCCAATCTCTTAAAGAACTTCAGTGACTCGTCAGAATCAAATTTTTCCAAACTTCGCTCATCTTTATCTGCCAGAACAGTCATGCTCAAATTTCACACCAGAGGTGTGAAAGTAGCCTTAGGCTAAGGGAAAAATTATTGACGGCTTTAAAAGCAATTAAATCAGATATGTTAGTCAGTGTTTTGTCAGTGTTTTGAACAGCCTGCCGGACAAACCTAACGCTAGTGTAAAAGTTGCCTTAGTCAATTAATGGGAATAATCGGTTCATTCCTGATTGTCTGTGCAGTGGCCCATGTACTTGGGCCTTTATAGTATTTAAGCAGCCAGCGAGTATTTAACCTTGATTGATGCAGATATGATTAAGGCTGTTGGGGTAAGATGTAACATTTAAACCTGTTGTGTTCCTGAGTCTTCCTGTTCAACTGCATATACAGGGTGTTGTGCTGGCGTCCTAGACAACGGCACTGCTCTATTCACATTCCTGCTGTTCAGCCCCTTTCCTCTTCCTCCAGCTCTGCTGTTTACAGCTGACACCATCCTCTGCAGGCTGTGGCTGTTATGTCTAATTTTTAGGCTTCCAGAACTGCTTCATAAGGCACAGGTGCTCTTGATTTCTTAAAAGGCAAGCATATGCACTTTCAAATCCTTTCCTAGCCAGCCAATGAATGGTCATCCATATGTATTTAAGATGCTCTTCCCAGTAGGAGGGTTCCTGAGCTTTAAGATTCTTATTCTCTAGTGACCAGAAAAGGTGTATTCCCTGCTTGACTACAGCTTGACTACTGACTATGATTTCTGGCCATGAGGCCTGACCTTAGCCTATTTGTTAGATTGCCATAGTGTTGACTGCCCCAACCTCAGACTTATTTCTTAGATTCATTTGTACGCTGTCAGACCCGACCTTGACCTGCTACTGGACTTTGAAACATAGATTAAATCTGTGTTGTTTTAGTATAATCCTGTACCCAAAAACACACATGTTTCAGATGAGAATTAATGTTTTATTGATGATCAGACTATATCACATACAGCAGAAAGAGATTGAATTTAAGGATGGTAAATCAAAGAATATCATTATATAAGAACATAAGTGCAAGGAGAAGGACATTCCATATTGCATTGTGAGATTTTCATTTATTACAGCAGTAGCTTCCTTGATCCTGACAAGGGTCTGGACAGCAGGGATTGCAGGGATCTGCCAGGAAAAAGAGCACATTTTAGAACAAGACAAGAATAATCTATGTATCACCATGCATCTACCATAACTTAACCATGTATCGTGATTTACATAAAACTTGTTGGATTGTAGGATCAAAGAATTAGTATAAAGTTTTAAATAGAACTGTCATGTTGATCGTGGTGCCCTCTTGGTGGTCTGCATATTATAGTGCTGGGGAGTCTGAGCCAATCCATACATACTGTAGTTGTATGGGAAAAGTAGTATTAGTAGTAGTAATATTAGTATTACTTGTAGTTTATTCAAATTCCTGTTAACATTGTTTGATTGTGTGTAAACATACATGCAGAAATAGCTGTCAATCAGTTATTGGGACCGACCACTGGACAGTTTCAAAGTGAGTAAAGATCTTAATCGGTTACAAGTTGTGCTAAATCTGTTCTCTTAAAACTGCATGTCAATCTGCTCAATTATTACCCTTCAATATCCTGCCCGCACATACTGTAGGATATGATCTTCAACATGTACTGTATACAGTTACATATATTTAAGTAAACCAGAAGGGTTTCCATATACTCCAATGTATCGTTTACATGGTTTGTCAAAAATTAAAAAACTGTAATTGTTGCCACTTAGCAAGTACAGTTGTCATACACTTTAACATATGTTGGAAAATACAGTATTATGTATCAGTATATGTACGTCACATATAAACAGAGAAAAAGTGTAATGGGAAGGTTTGAACCTCTTCCGTGTTATGTACCCTTTCCTGACACACAAAAAATGAGCCCTCACTATGTACACATATGGCGGCGTTATGGCGGCGTTAATATGGCAATGCAAAAAGAAAAATATTTTTTCCCAAGGTTTTTAATTTTTTTCAGTATTAAAACACAGGAAAAACTATATAAATGTGGTAACGTTATAATCGTACTGATGTGGAGAATTAAGTTAATAGGTCAGTTTTACTGCATAGGAAACTATAAAAACAAAACCCATAAAACTGTGGTGAAATTATTATTATTTTTTTTTAATAATTCCATCCTAGTGCTGTAAATAGTCCCATTAGAAAGTACATCTTGTCTCACAAAAAATGTAAATGGAAAAAAAAAAGTTATGGCTCTGGGAAGGTTGGGAGTAAAAAACAAAAATGAAAAAAATGGCAAATGCCCAGGTCGTGAAGTGATTAATCACTTTGCTTCTGAAACAAAATATTTGGTTCTATCTCTTTGAATGCTGTTATTATTGTCATGAACATGCAATGACTTACATTTAATATAACATTGACGTTAATGTCGTTCAGTCTACGTTTATTGTGTTTAGTGCTGTGATGTAAGATTACCTTGCTTGTGGAAACGGTGATGACCATGATGATTATGGTAAGAGCCATGATTCTGAATTCCAAATTTACATGCTAAAAATATACAGAATGGGATTAAATTCATATATGCTGTATGCTGTGCACATTTTGTGTCATTTGCTTAAACTGTATATTACTAGTGCTAATCATATGCATGTTATAATACTTTAGAATGCATGTCCACATTTAAACACTATTTTACAGTTTATACATGGGCATAATCTTTATGGACAGTTAAGCAACATTGGAAACAGTCAACAAGCTGGTCATCAGGCATGGTTCTAACAAATTAGCTGAGGTATTATAATATAGTGGTTGAGTTTGTCATTCCTACATCAGAATGCTATAACTTACTGTATATGGTGGTGTTTCATATAATTCAATTTGCCAGAGAAAGAAGTGTGCAACCATTGAGCAAACCAAGGAATTCTGGGAGAATCCATCAGACCCGTGAATGCAGTTCTAAAATCTCATTCAGGTATTAATCAAAAAATTAAGGGGGTCATTTATGAAATCAGATATGTTAGTTTTTTTATGTAAAAAAGTCGAAAGTCATGGCAACTGCGGCATTTCCATGGCAACTGCGACAGCCTCGCCACTTTCACCGTGGTGTATGTTTAAAAGCTAAAAGTGAGATTAGACTTGGATACATACATTTGGTGCAGGCACACAATGCAAAGCCAGGCTGAAAACTGACATAAAAACAACTTTAAATGATAAATGACCCCCTAAATCTATTCAAAGTTTTATGTAGTTCATATCCATTTAAAAACTATAAAAAAGAGATTGATAAAATTGCCATTTGCTTTGAGGCTTTTATAGTAAAAACTTACGGTCTTGGCATGGATTTACACAGATAGGGACTTTTTGGCAGGGGTCTCTGCATGGATTCTTGCAAGGATCCTGGCACTGAATCTTTTGGCCACATGGTCCTCCTTTGATTCCAGACATGATTGGTTCCTGGTTCAGTTGTTTTCTCTGGACCCAGAGAGGCTGTAGAGTAGAAAGATTTTTTTCCCCAATGATGTTTGATTTCAGACCACTCTGTTTATATAGTTGAGCTGGAATCAGGATGCATTCCTCATAAGGTTGGTCACAGCAACATTTACCAGGTGTTTACATATACACATGTCTGCAATAAAACTTATTTTAATATCACATTGAACATTCTTTTAATGATACATGAGCTAATTTGTTAGTAATATTATGACTGTACATAAATAATTATTACTGAGCCTAAATAATTACAGATGAAATATATCACATACCTGCTTTGTTCACTTATTGCATGTACATAGGACGGAGGAGATTGTCATACCTTGTGTCAATTTTTAATATGTGCAATCTAGAGATGAGTGAGTTTCTTGAAATTGGTTTCAGCTTCAACTCATAAAATTTTCAAAAAATTTGATTAGAGTCCAAATTGTTTGTACGTACAGCAGCTCCAATTGGTATATGACACTATGAGGACCTTATTGGAGATGAGCGTTTTCAAAAATTCAATTCGGATGATTTGCTTATTTTTTTTTTTTTAAATGTGCTTTGTTCCAAATTAATTTGTCACATTACATCAGCTATATCATTACCTGCAGGAAGAGTGCATCTCGGTGTACATCACTGTGCGTTGCAGCAACATGCATAGCTAGTTCTTTCTGGTAGTGAAACAGTTAGGCCCCGTTCAGACGGCCATATTTTTGCGGGTCCGCATTACTGCGGACCTGCAAAAATTCGGGGGCCGCCCGGCGTGTGTTCCGCAGCGCTCGGAACACACGCTGGGCGGCCCCATTGAAAATGCCTATACTTGTCCGTGCGTACGGACAAGTATAGGACATGCTCTATCTTTTCTTGCTGAGCCAAATGAAGTTTGATGTCAACAAGGCCAAACAGGGACACTAGTTTCTCCAGAACAGACTGGTGAGGGTGGCAACCGCATGAGGAGTCAACACAGTGGCCCAGTCACAGAGTGGTGAGGGTGGCAACAGCATGAGGAGTAAACACAGTGGCCCAGTCACAGAGTGGGGAGGTGGGGGGAAACAGCAGTGGCAGTAACAGCACAAGATGGTGCCAGTAGGAGAAGATGGCAGCAAGGGCAGCAGGTTTGTGAAATCAGGCAGGTAGCAACATCAGAATAGTGGCTGAAGCATGTAGTAACAGGCCATTTTTCACAATGTTCTGGTTTGGCAGCAGACTGCAGTCAGAACATTACTGCTAGAATGACCATGACTGATTGATCTTTAGAAAGGTTAATCTCTCAACATTTTTTGAGGGTAATTTATTATACTAAAATATGCCTATATTAGGCGTATTTCAGGCACAGATGGTGGAGCAATGTTAGTTGCGCCACAATCTGCGACTTCTCCCCACTCATGGTCGGTCTAAAAAAAGGGCAGTGGTGTGGGCAGGGAAGTGGACGGGCTGTCAAACCCGTCTCATTCATCATTCTCTAGGCATAGAAAATGGTCTCAATGTGAGCTAGCTAGGAAGCTGGCTTAAATTTAGAAGCAGTGCTGGATGTGCCGAAGTTATGTAGAGGCCAGTGCCTCTTCATAGCTTCGGCGATCCTCCCCCAGTGCAGGGGCTTTATTAAGACCGGCACCTAAAATGCCAGTCTTAATAAATGACCCCCTTTGTGCTGAAAGGCAAGTTCTCTTTGGGGTAACAATGCCGCCCACCATGCTAAACAATCGCTCTGGTGCCACACTATTGGTATGGCAGGAAAGCTTGTACAGGGAAACTCAACCAGTTGTGGACACAATTCAAGTTTGGCTGCCTAGTAGTCCTAGGGTTCTTGGATCTGGGGTGACAGTGTGCACCTAAAATGCTAGTCTTAATAAATGACCCCCTTTGTACTGAAAGGCAAGTTCTCTTTGGGGTAACAATGCCGCCCACCATGCTAAACAATCACTCTGGTGCCACACTATTGGTATGGCAGGAAAGCTTGTACAGGGAAACTCAACCAGTTGTGGACACAATTCAAGTTTGGCTGCCTAGTAGTCCTAGGGTTCTTGGATCTGGGGTGACAGTGTGCAGTCCAAGTGTGCCACCACCTGCTGGTTCAGATTCTGCTCTATGTCCTGATGCTGCTGGCTGGTTTCTTTAGTACGCAGCTTAAGAAATATGCTCATCAGAGACTGGAGACTAAAGGTACTGCTGACGGAGCTGGTGCTAGTCCTGCCACCCCCTGAAGCAGTCATGATGGTGGAGTGTAAGCACAAAGAGTCAGACCTTCGTGAGGATGGCTAATGGCACATATTGGCACATAGGATGTCTCTACAGTAGTTGAGTTTATCATCACTCTCAGCATGTGTAAAAAAAAGGTCCTCATTTTGGTCCAGTGGCAAGGGGGGTCTGACATGGTGGAAAGCCAGTAGTCATCCCTCTGCTGAATGGTGATAATGCGGCTGTCACTACGCAAGCAACTCAGCATGCATCTGGCCATTTGCGAAAGGGACTTGAAGGGACTCCTTGCCTCGGGTCATCTGCCTGGCCTTCTTCATCACCCTCTAGGTGCTCCTGCATCTCTCCTGTCTCGTATACAGATAAACCACCCATTTCTGTATACATTGTGTGTGAATATCCTCCTCCTCAACCACCACAGGGGCTCATGTGACCATGAAATGTAGGCTTTACGTCTCCTGTCTTCTGGCCAGACAGATTTACCATCATCTGCTCCAGGAAGTGAAGAAGTGGAATGACATCATTCACTCCGTAGTCCTGGCAACTGACAAATAAAGTGGCCTCCTCAAAGGGCCTGAGCTAATGGCAGGAGTCACGCATGAGCTGCCACTGGCTAATGTCGAGGTTACACAGGGGAGTACTCCAGTCCACCTGCATCATCAGGAAATTGTTTATGGCCTTCCTCTGCTTATATAGTCGGTCCAACATGTGGAGGGTGGAGTTCCATTGAGACAATGTTAGGGAACACTATTCTACCTTTGCAGCTCAAGGAGGGCATGTTTTGCAGTGTAAGAATGGCTGAAATGCATGCACAGTTTCCTTGACATTTTCAATATGCCTTGCAGTTGGGTGAAAGGATGCGGAGCAGTTCTTCCCTGACATGTGACTCTGATCCCCCAGGCAGGCCAGGTGCAGAACAACATGAAGCTGCCATGGTCTGCATAGGTGGTATGCTGGAGGACCACTCAGAACTCTGCTTATAGTGAAAGCTGAGGACAAGGTTAAGGATGAGGAGGCAGGAGTCACAGCTTGAGAATCCGGAGGCGGCATTGACGTCACCTGGCCAAGTTGCTGGTGTGCCTGGGCAGGAACCACATTTAACCAGCGGGCCATAAAGGACAGATATTGTTTTTGACCATATCGTAGTTACAGCTCCACATGTCAGTACTGCCGTGAACTGTACCAGGCACCGACAGGCTCATTGACTGACCCACCTTCTCTCAACATATGTGTGCAAGGCTGGTAAAGCCTTTTTGGAGAAGTAATGACTAGAGATAAGTGAATCGAAGTTAAAGATGTGGAATTTGATCCGAATTTCAGGAACAATTGGATTTGTCCCAAAGTCAAATTTCCTCATGCTTCGTGGTAATGAATTGTATCTTTTCTAAAATGGCTGCTGCACATGTTAGAAAGAGGAAGAAGCTCAGGAACGAGGGGTCACCTATAATGCTATGCAGACAGCCAATCAGCAGATAGCAAACCCCTGTGATGTCACAGCCCTATAAAAAGTCTCCTACTGCTCGGTCTCTACCATTTTCCACTGAACTTAGTGCAGGGAGAGACGTTACAGGCACTAGGGACAGTGATAAGGAAAGACTTTATTCACATAAAATTACTATTGAGCAGTTCAGGGACAGCTTATTGATAGTGTAGGGATATAACAGTGAGGCATTATCTACACTATAGGGAGAGAGCAGGGGCCAATAGAAGAGTGTAAAACTTGCCTAATAGGAGCTATTAAATTAAACCTTTCTGCACTAATTGGGGTTTAAAAATGTTCTAATACTACAGATTTTAAGTTGTTCGCATTCTTTTCCATTAGAAAATATGTTAATCCCTAATTGTGTAATTGGAGTGATATTAAGGTCTGATACTACAGATTTAGGGTGTTTTCGTCTTTAATTGTGTAATTGGGGTGAAATTGCTGCCTGATACTACAAGTTTTGGGTTGTATACGTTCTTTAATATATAAGTACATCCATTCATCCATGTTTTTGAGGTGAAATTGCAGTAATTACAGTTACTGTTACAGTACAGTATGTCTGACAGACAGGTGATACGCGCTTCAAAGGGAACAGGCAGTGGTCAAAATGTTTCTGGAGCTGGTAGAAATAGCAGCAGAAGAAGGTAGCAGCAGTTGTATCGACAGGCTACCCAGCTGTCCTTGAATGGTTGACTCTGTCTTCAACTTCATCTCAACTGACATCAGACACCCCCAGCCTAGATTCGGGGGGTTCCTCTGACCACACGCTTAGTTGGCATGGCCCAGGAACAAGCTCTGTGCCCCCACCTGTCCTGAACCTGCCTCATTCACTTTCTGTTCCTTCTGCTTGAGAATTATTGTACGCTGTCGGCTTGGCTCGTCACTGACATCAGTGGTGTGCAGACAGTAGTGCATGATGTAGTCGATCGCATGTGGGAGCCAGGTGAATAGGGGGCTTCATCATCATCATCAGGGGAAGAGGGCAGCAGCTGAGCAAGCAGGATGTGGGAATTTTTCAGCGAGCCGCCGGAGGATGTCAGCATGGCCATTTGTAGAATCTATGGGCAGAAGGTGAAGCTTGGCTAGGGTGGCAATGTTGGCACCATGGCCCTGCATCAAGACATGCAGCATCACCATAAAGTGGCCTGGGAAAACCGTGGCACTAATGTAAAGGTACAGCCTAACGCAGCAACCGCCACATCATCTAGGGGCACACACCCAATTTCATTCAGTCAAGGCTCCACCACCTCAGTAGACGGAAGCTATGTTTCCTTCCAATTATCTACTCATCCTGCTCCTCCTGTTCCTCCTCCTACTCCTCGTAACTCGTTTCGTCAGCAATCGATCACTGAGGAGATTGCAAAAAGACAACAGTATGCGTGCACACATTCAACGGCACAGAAGCTGAACATGCTCCTAGCCAAGTTACTGGTACCAAAGTCCCTCCCTTTCCATGTGGTGGACTCTGCAACTTTCAGAGAACCAATGGCTTGTGTCGAGCAAAGATGGAGAGTCCCAAGCTGTCATTATTTCTCCAAAAAGGCTGTACTAGCCCTGCACACGTATGTTGAGCAGAAGGTGGGCCAGTCCTTGAGCCTGTCAGTGTCTGCTAAAGTTCACAGCAGTGCTGATATGACTACAGTCAACGACAATATATGTCCTTTACGACCCGCTGGGTAAATGGGGTTCCTGCTCAGCCACACCAACAACTTGGCCAGGTGATGGCACTGCCGCCTCCATGTTCTCAAGTTGTGAGTCCTACACCAATGACTTCCTCTGCCTCCTCATCCTCCACTGTGTCCTCAGCCTCCACTACAGGTACAATTCAGAGTGCTCCTCCAGCATACCACATTTGCAGGGCACAGTGGTGTCCCGCTGTTCTGCACCTAGTTTGTGAACTGAGTCACACAGGGGAGCAACTGCTCTGCGTCCTCCATCAAGATATCGAATCCTGGCTTTCTCCTCGACAACTCAAAATCGAAACCATGGTGACCAACAACGGGGAGAACATAGTGTCGGCGCTGCGTCAAGGAGTGCTGACCCATGTGCCCTGGATGGTGCACGTCTTTAATGTGGTTGAGAAGCAGTTCCTGAAGTCTTCCAGCCAACTGCAAGACATCCTGAAAATGGCTAGGAAACTGTGTATGCACTTTAGCCACTCTTAAACTGCAAAGCACACCCTCCTAGAGCTTCAAAGGCAGAATAGTGTTCACCAACATAGCCTGATATGCAACATTTCCACCCATTGGCGGGTGCCGAGGATTGGTTCCACAATCTTTCTTTCTTTTACTGCAAATATCATCAAGATTGGCACGATGGCCTCTCCGCGAGCAAATGGATAAAAATGTTTTTTTTTTTTTTTAATTGGATTAATCCTTGAAATCCCATAATTGTTTCACAGATGCTAAAATCGGCGATGAACGAGGCATCTGTGGGGTTTAATGACTGGGGGGCAGGGGGGCGGGGCAAAGTATGATTGATGGGTGCAGCAGAGTCAATTCAGATCAGACATTGTGGAGTAACAGGAACTGGGTTTATTGGAACATGCGTGCAAAAATGGAAGGTCACCTTACATGGTGAATGGCACAGACAAGAAAAAGAAATCAGTGAGTTCACCTCAATGTACAGGAAATACAACACATTATAGAAATGCATAGAGAGACTACAAGTGAGCATTAGTAACAGGGACATCTAGTGTTATGGCTGTGAACTGCAGTCAATCTAGCAGAAGTCACTCCAGCAATAGACTAAGCTGTAGGTTGTTGTATCTCCAACAGGGGAGATGTACTTGGAGCTGCGCGATTGCTTATTTTCCTCATCGTTGTGCCAATTACATATAAAGGAATATACTTCGTGATGAAGCAATTTGTCACAAATCAAATTTCTTTGTAAAATTCTGCAAAGTAGCTGAATTGAATTTTTCATAACTTCGCTCATCACTAGAGATGAGCGAATCTATTTGCCACTTTGTAGATTCAATACGAATCTTGGAAATTTTCCACTGCAAAGCGAATCGAGATTTTTTGAGATTTGCTCCGTTAGATTCGAAAATGTTATTAAAGCTTTCTGCACATTCGCTACGTACTTGTCCGATAAATTGTACGCTAATGCTACGTATAAGTTACTTTATACGCTGGTGCATATGAATTCAGTTAATTAGCAAACTTTTACTGTTTACCCGGGAAGAAAGCGGTCATCTGACCTAGTGGGAAGGGCTTGCTCTGATTGGCTCACAGGCTCAGTAAGCCGGGAGCTTACCATTGAAAGTATAGAGAGTGAAGACTCCTCCCTTGTAGCTTCGCCTCCATCTCCAGTTCGAGACCCAGAGCAAGTGTGCAAGATGGCGAAGCAGCTGCGCCCCAACTGGGCAGAAATGGATTGGGTTAGCGATATCCCAGAGGTTAAAGAGGAGCCAGAAGAGATTTATGTGGACCATTGGATTACTAAGCCAAGACTGGAGAAGACACCTGGTCACCGGAGGCGCCCGAGCTCCCGCTCCGCCCAAGAAGAAGGATTACAACTTGAGGCAAAATGAGATTGTCCCAGTCGCGGTGACCGCACATGCCTTGACATTATGGGATTACAAAGGCCATCGAGGATTGGGTAATAAAAGTCTTGGATCATCCCAGGCCAGGGGACTCTAAATTAGAAAGAAGAAAAGGCACCATCATGTGGTTGTCCGTAGAACGGTAATAAGAGGAGTACTTTGTGGGCCGGCGCTCGGTGAAACGCCCATATTTGCCACAACCCCGCCATAGCCTGTATGCTGGTGACCAAGTGGCATACACCCCTATAAAGTCTTTGAAGGGGCCCTTTGCCACTAGAGTGACGCTATTGGCCAAGCCTCTCGTACCCATGTCACCCCCTGAAGTGTGGCCAGAAGATACGGCAGCCATAGGCCGCTTATGCTGCCTTCAGGAGATGGAAGATTGCACCCTGCGCTTTGGAGAAAAGCGCCAACCTCAGCCGGAGCTCCTGATCCCGGGTCTGCCGCCACCACCTTCTCTTCAAGTGGGACAGCTAACTACAACTAACTTCTCCTACCAGCCCAAGGTAGTACAGTACCAGCTTCCCTGGAAGATGGAGGCCGCCGCTGCAGCAGCCAGAGGAAGACCACTACCTGAACCCATGAAGCCGGAGGTTTTTACTCCAGTCGCGTCGGCCGGAGGATCCAGCAAAATCAAGGCTCGGGTTGCCACAACACTTGCCGGTGTGAACACCCGGTCACTACTAGAATCCTCTACTAGAGGTCAGTGGAGCTCCACTACATCAGCTAGCATGGCTTAGAGGCAGGAGCAACCTCTAATGTGTTTTAGTAGCATCAGCAGTGAGGACGATTTCCAATCCATTATCTAAGGGTCCTCTCTAGAGATGAGCGAGTAGTGTTCGATCGAGCTGGTATTCGATCGAATACTACGCTATTCGGCATACTCGATTTCAATCGAGTATAACGGCGATGGCGCACTTAGAATTCGTTTCCCCTCCCACCTTCCCTGGCGCTCTTTTTCCACCAATCACCATGCAGGGGGGGTATGACAGGCCCGCGGAGCACGCTGGCAGCGCGAAAACGGCGTCTACATGGATTGGCTGGAAAAACCATGTGACCTCGAATATTAAAAACTCAGCTCTTCCTGCTCGTACGCATATGCTGCGTGAACTTAGTCAGGGACAGAGGCTGGAGAAGGGAGAGACAGGTTTAAGCTGTTGGACAGGCAGGAGCGTGATTAAAAGCCCTTATCAGGGCTACTATAGTGCAGTACAGTGATAGCTTTACTACAATATACACTTTACAGAGAACGGCTGCTGTATTCAGGGATAGCTGCTGGAGTAGGGACAGAGAGAGGCATTAGTGTATTAGGTGCTCTGCTACATACCAAACTATATTTGGCACTACTGTTCTGCGTTCTTTTTGGCTGCAAAACCCTGTTATATACCTAGTGTGTATATGCACCATCTGATCTTCTGTCAGTATACGGCTGTGTACTTTTTTTTTTTTTTTAAAATACAGTTTATTTGTCTCTAGTGTTCTGGGTTCTGTGTGCCTGCAATACCCTTTTTGTATACCAGGTGTAAATACCCACCGTCTGAACAGTTAGTACACGGCTGTGTACCTTGAAATATAAAATATATAGGCCTTTTCATTGGCAACTGTACTGTGCGTTCTCTTGCAAAATAATTGTATATACCTGGTGTTAATACACACCGTCTGAACAGTTAGTACACGGCTGTGTACCTTGAAATATAAAATATATAGGCCTTTTCATTGGCAACTGTACTGTGCGTTCTCTTGCAAAATAATTTCACATACCTGGTGTTAATACACACCGTCTGATCTGTTAGTACACGGCTGTGTACCTTGAAATATAAAATATATAGGCCTTTTCATTGGCAACTGTACTGTGCGTTCTCTTGCAAAATAATTGTATATACCTGGTGTTAATACACACCGTCTGAACAGTTAGTACACGGCTGTGTACCTTGAAATATATAATATATAGGCTTTTCATTGGCAACTGTACTGTGCGTTCTCTTGCAAAATAATTTCACATACCTGGTGTTAATACACACCGTCTGAACAGTTAGTACACGGCTGTGTACCTTGAAATATAAAATATATAGGCCTTTTCATTGGCAACTGTACTGTGCGTTCTCTTGCAAAATAATTTCACATACCTGGTGTTAATACACACCGTCTGAACAGTTAGTACACGGCTGTGTACCTTGAAATATAAAATATATAGGCCTTTTCATTGGCAACTGTACTGTGCGTTCTCTTGCAAAATAATTTCACATACCTGGTGTTAATACACACCGTCTGAACAGTTAGTACACGGCTGTGTACCTTGAAATATAAAATATATAGGCCTTTTCATTGGCAACTGTACTGTGCGTTCTCTTGCAAAATAATTTCACATACCTGGTGTTAATACACACCGTCTGAACAGTTAGTACACGGCTGTGTACCTTGAAATATAAAATATATAGGCCTTTTATTGGCAACTGTACTGTGCATTCTCTTGCAAAATAATTGTATATACCTGGTGTTAATACACACCGTCTGAACAGTTAGTACACGGCTGTGTACCTTGAAATATAAAATATATAGGCCTTTTCATTGGCAACTGTACTGTGCGTTCTCTTGTAAAATAATTTCCCATACCTGGTGTTAATACACACCGTCTGAACAGTTAGTACACGGCTGTGTACCTTGAAATATAAAATATATAGGCCTTTTCATTGGCAACTGTACTGTGCGTTCTCTTGCAAAATAATTTCACATACCTGGTGTTAATACACACCGTCTGAACAGTTAGTACACGGCTGTGTACCTTGAAATATAAAATATATTGGCCTTTTCATTGGCAACTGTACTGTGCGTTTTCTTGCAAAATAACTTCACATACCTGGTGTTAATACACACCGTCTGAACAGTTAGTACACGGCTGTGTACCTTGAAATATAAAATATATAGGCCTTTTCATTGGCAACTGTACTGTGCGTTCTCTTGCAAAATAATTTCACATACCTGGTGTTAATACACACCGTTTGAACAGTTAGTACACGGCTGTGTACCTTGAAATATAAAATATATAGGCCTTTTCATTGGCAACTGTACTGTGCGTTCTCTTGCAAAATAATTTCACATACCTGGTGTTAATACACACCGTCTGAACAGTTAGTACACGGCTGTGTACCTTGAAATATAAAATATATAGGCCTTTTCATTGGCAACTGTACTGTGCGTTCTCTTGCAAAATAATTTCACATACCTGGTGTTAATACACACCGTCTGAACAGTTAGTACACGGCTGTGTACCTTGAAATATAAAATATATAGGCCTTTTCATTGGCAACTGTACTGTGCGTTCTCTTGCAAAATAATTTCACATACCTGGTGTTAATACACACCGTCTGAACAGTTAGTACACGGCTGTGTACCTTGAAATATAAAATATATAGGCCTTTTCATTGGCAACTGTACTGTGCGTTCTCTTGCTAAATAATTTCACATACCTGGTGTTAATACACACCGTCTGAACAGTTAGTACACGGCTGTGTACCTTGAAATATAAAATATATAGGCCTTTTCATTGGCAACTGTACTGTGCGTTCTCTTGCAAATAATTTCACATACCTGGTGTTAATACACACCGTCTGAACAGTTAGTACACGGCTGTGTACCTTGAAATATAAAATATATAGGCCTTTTATTGGCAACTGTACTGTGGCGTTCTCTTGCAAAATAATTGTATATACCTGGTGTTAATACACACCGTCTGAACAGTTAGTACACGGCTGTGTACCTTGAAATATAAAATATATAGGCCTTTTCATTGGCAACTGTACTGTGCGTTCTCTTGCAAAATAATTTCACATACCTGGTGTTAATACACACCGTCTGAACAGTTAGTACACGGCTGTGTACCTTGAAATATAAAATATATAGGCCTTTTCATTGGCAACTGTACTGTGCGTTCTCTTGCAAATAATTGTATATACCTGGTGTTAATACACACCGTCTGAACAGTTAGTACACGGCTGTGTACCTTGAAATATAAATATATAGGCCTTTTCATTGGCAACTGTACTGTGCGTTCTCTTGCTAAATAATTTCACATACCTGGTGTTAATACACACCGTCTGAACAGTTAGTACACGGCTGTGTACCTTGAAATATAAAATATATAGGCCTTTTCATTGGCAACTGTACTGTGCGTTCTCTTGCAAAATAATTGTATATACCTGGTGTTAATACACACCGTCTGATCTGTTAGTACACGGCTGTGAAGGCAAAATATTGTAACCAAAAAAAAAAAAATGCGGAGGGGGGCTAGCGGAATAGGACGTGGACGAGGACGGGGGCGCGGAAATGCGGTTGGGGGCCTTGTTGAAGCCAGTGGGATACAATGCGTGCTGGTGAGGGGCATCCAGGATCCCACTCATCCAGAATCCCTGCCTTTATGGGACAGTTAAGCAGGGGGCGGGTTACACCGCTGTTGAGGCCTGAGCAGGTTGAACAGGTGGTGCAATGGATAGCCGATAGCGCTTCCACACAGTTGTCCACCAGCCAGTCATCCACACAGTCCTCACTCTGACCCTCCTTCCTCCACACCTGGCCAACAGAGTCATCCCACCATTGACCCCTCCCAGGAGCTCTTTTCGGGTCCTTTTTCAGATGTGCCGGAAGAATCCCAGGAGCTAGCAGAGGAATTTGTTTGTAGTGATGCCCAAACACTTGAGTGTTCGCCATCTCCTGCTGATGTGGACCCTGAACCAGCATCTGTTATCATGAGCGATGATGATGATGAGACGCAGTTGCCATCAAGGGAGGCTGTTGGAATGTCCAGTGGGCAGGAGGAGGAGCAGAGTGAGGAAGAGGAGGTGGTGGATGACGAAATGACCGACCCCACTTGGCCAGGGGTGATGTCCAGCGGGGAAAGCAGTGGAGAGGTGGTGGTCTGCGCAGCACCGAAAAAGGCAGCAAGAGGCAGAGGGATGTCCAGAGGCAGAGGGATGTCCAGAGGCAGAGGGATGTCCACAGGCAGAGGGATGTCCACAGGCAGAGGACAGTCCAGACAGAGAAGTGAGGCCACAGCCAGCAGGGCCGAAGCTGTTCCCGGCAGCGGGCAGTCGCGCGAAGCTCCCCCATCAAGGCCTCGTACTTCTGTGGTGTGGAGATTTTTAATGTTTGTGCGGATGACAAACTGAGCGCGGTTTGCACACTCTGCCACTCAAAACTGAGTAGGGGCTCTGAGAAGAGCAATATGACCACCTCAGGCATGCGGCGTCACTTGGAAGTCAAGCACTGGGCTGAGTGGGAGAGAGCAAACGCAATACAACCTGCGCAAGGTCTTGCTGCCACTGCCTCTTCCCCTGTGTTGTGTGCTGCCACTGCGGTCCAGACCTCCAGCCAGGACACCTCCACATCTGCCTCTGCCTCGGCTACTTTGGGGCCTTCTCCTTCAGCCTCCCCTTCCCCCGCCTCTTCGCCTGCACCTTCACACTCCTCGTCCTAACAACTGTCCATCTCGCAGGCGTTCGACCGCAGGCGGAAGTACGCCTCGAGTCACCCCCAAGCCCAAGCCTTAAACTGCCACATCTCCAAACTGCTGGCCCTGGAGATGTTGCCGTTTAGGCTTGTGGAGACGCAGGCCTTCCGCGACCTGATGGCGGCTGCCGCACCTCGCTATTCCGTCCCCAGCCGCCACTACTTTTCCCGGAGTGCCGTCCCCGCCCTGCACCAGCACGTGTCGCGTAACATCAGGCGGGCCCTGAGGTACGCAGTCAGCGCAAAGGTCCACTTGACCACCGACTCGTGGACAAGCGCTTGCGGCCAGGGACGATACATCTCTTTGACGGCACACTGGGTGAATGTAGTGGAAGCGGGGACGGGGTCGCAAACAGAGACGGCCTACCTACCACCCCCGCCCAAGATTGCCAGCATGGGTTCTGATAAACCCCCCCTCCTCCTCCTCCTCCTCTGCCTTAACATCGCCCTCAGCCGCTAGCTGGAAGCGTTGCAGCACTGGCGCGGGGAGACGTCAGCAGGCGGTACTTAAGCTCATCAGCTTGGGCGACAGGAAGCACAGCGCCCCAGAGGTGAGGGACGCCATATTGCAGCAGACGGAGATGTGGCTGTCGCCGCTGCAGCTAGGACCAGGCATGGTCGTGTGCGATAACGGCCATAACCTGGTGGCGGCTCTGGAGCTTGCCGAACTCAATCACGTACCATGCCTGGCCCATGTTTTTAATCTGGTAGTCCAAAAATTTCTAAAGACTTACCCCAACCTGGCAGAGCTACTGGTGAAAGTGCGGCGCTTGTGCGCTCACTTTCGGAAGTCAACTGTAGCTGCTGCTAGCTTAAAAAAACTCCAGCAACGCCTCCATTTGCCTGAACATCGGCTGTTGTGCGACCTGCCGACTCGCTGGAATTCCACCTATTCCATGTTGGCCAGGGTGTGTGAGCAGCAGAGAGCATTGATGGAGTAACAGATTATGAATCCACGCGTGCCTCCAACTCAGCTCCCTCAGTTTGCCAACCACGAGTGGCCATGGATGGCAGACATATGCGATGTACTGCGTATCTTTGAGGAGTCCACCAAGAAGGTCAGCAGCGAGGACGCTATAGTAAGCGTAACCATCCCGCTCCTATGCGTCCTTAAAGAATCACTCATCGCAATAAGGGAGAACGCATTGCACGCAGAGGAGACGGGGGTAGGAGGAGACGCAACGGAGCTACACAGTCAGACCACACTTTTGTCTGCTTCACGGTGGCAGTTGCAGGAGGAGGAGGAGGATGATGAGGAGGAGGACGACGTGGAGGTGGCTGTGGAAGAGGAGGAGGATGCTGGCGGCGAGGGTAGCAGTCAGGCTGTGTGCGTCCCATTGGTTCAGCGCGGATGGGGCGGAGAGGAGGCGGAAGAGGAAGAGGAGGAAATGGCAAGTGATCCTTCTGGTGGGGGCAGTGACGTCATGCCTATTCAGAGTCTGGCACACATGGCTGACTTCATGCTGGGCTGCTTTTCCCGGGACACACGTGTTGTCCGGATAGTGGAGAACAAACTGTACTGGGTCTTCGCAATCCTGGACCCCCGGTATAAAGATAACGTCTCCTCTTTTATTCCGGTAGAGGAGAGGACGAATCGATTTGCTGGAATACCAGAGGGAACTCGTGCAGAACATGATGGAGATTTTCCCACCCACCATCGCTGGCGGCAGAGAGGAGAGGGTCTCCCAGAGTCCCTCAACATCGATCAGGCCACAGCCACCAGGGGAACACTCTCCAAGGTGTGGGACACGTTCATGGCACCCCTCGTGCAACTTCCATTACTGCGGGGCCCGCTATCAGCAGGAGGGACAAGTATCGGCGGATGTTGCGGGAGTACCTGGCAGACCGTACCCCTGTCCTCCCCGATCCCTCGGCGTCCTACACTTACTGGGTCTCCAAGTTGGACACGTGGCTGGAACTGGTCCCTGTACGCCTTGGAGTTGCTTGCCTGCCCTGCCGCCAGCGTGCTATCAGAAAGGGTGTTCAGCGCAGCCGGGGGCATTATAACCGATAAGCGGCAGCCGCCTGTCAACCGACAGTGCCGACAGGCTGACGCTAATCAAAATGAAACAGCAAGTGGATTGACCGCGGACTTTGCTTCTCCAACAGTGGAAAGCAGCCAAAAGTGAAGTGCCATCTGTATGAAGTGCCATTTCCTCCTCCACCTCCTCCTCCTTAACCGCCGTAGAATTGCTCCGTAAATAAAAAAATTTATATATTTATGGCTCACCTCTTGGGCCTCCACAAAATTTTTAAGAGGTCTCACCTCTTGGGCCGCCACATAATTTTTAAGAGGTCTCACCTCTTGGGCCTCCACATAATTTTATCGAGGTCTCACCTCTTGGGCCTCCACATAATTTTATCGAGGTCTCACCTTCTTGGGCCTCCACATAATTTTATCGAGGTCTCACCTCTTGGGCCTCCACATAATTTTTTAAGAGGTCTCAACCTCTTGGGCCTCCACAAATTTAAGAGGTCTCACCTCTTGGGCCTCCACATAATTTTTAAGAGGTCTCACCTCTTGGGCCTCCACATATTTTAAGAGGTCTCACCTCTTGGGCCTCCACAAAATTTTTAAAGAGGTCTCACCTCTTGGGCCGCCACATAATTTTTAAGAGGTCTCACCTCTTGGGCCTCCACATAATTTTTAAGAGGTCTCACCTCTTGGGCCTCCACATAATTTTTAAGAGGTCTCACCTCTTGGGCCTCCACGATAATTTTTAAGAGGTATCACCTCTTGGGCCTCCACATAATTTTTAAGAGGTCTCACCTCTTGGGGCCTCCACATAATTTTTTAAGAGGTCTCACCTCTTTAGCCTCCACACAATTTTTAAGACGTCTCACCTCTTGGGCCTACAAACAATTTTTATTATGGCTCACCTCTTGGGCCTTAATACAATTTTTAAGAGGTCTCACCTCTTGGGCCTCCATATAATTTTTTTCGAGGGCTTCACCTCAAGCTAACTTTGCGCACTCATTAAAATATTTTCACAACAAGGACCTAAGAGCCCTCGATGGGAGAGCTTTGTGTGGGGGCCTGTTATAGGGAAGAGATGCGGCCCTGCGGGCTCTAGCCTGCCTTCTCCATGAGCCTCTGGCCAGCCCACGGCCTCTTCCTGCCTTTTGCGGTCCTACGCATCCCTCAACATCCCCACTGCTTTACCTGCTAGACATGACACTGGGCCAGGTCGGGTCACTGACATCTCAAGCGCCAACAATTTGGGCATTTAAGGCTTCTGCATGTGTTTGAGTTGTTTTTACATTTTAAAGAAGACATGTCTGACCACATCTCACACACACACACACAATGACAATTAGGGGTGGGGTCTATTTGCTTTCCCCTTTGCCTATGCCATCTGTGGTTGTCATAGGCAACGTGATTTTAAGGGGTGCAGAATTTTATCTTCTTTTTGTCTAGTTTGGCTTGGGGTCCATGGCAATGTAGAGGAAAGAAGGTTTCCTTGTATGGTCTCACTTTACAGAGAGGTTACATTGTCTTTGGAGTGTATTGTTGAGAGGCTGTGATAGTGGCGTAATAGTGCGACTTGGGCGCGTTATATGCACCCAGACATGCTTCCCCTGCTGTCCCAGTTGCATTCCAGCAGTGTTGGCATCCTTTTCTGAGGTTTCAGGTGGACTTGGTGACCTCCAAGTGGTCGAATTGAGATTTTCCAAGTGGCGAGCATTTTTTTCCCATAGACTTTAATGGGATTCGATATTCGGTCGAATAGTCGAATTTCGCGCGGTCTATTCGAATCGAATTTCGAACTTTCGAATATTTCACTACTCGCTCATCT